>PVKP010019853.1:0-32006 GCA_004027715.1 Plecturocebus donacophilus | reverse complement strand
AGGCCCGCCTAGGACAAGTCGCAGGGATCGAACCTGGGCCTCAGACCCCCTCGAAGAGCACAAGTCGGGACGCAGGAACACGGAAACATTGCCGACGTCCCGGAGACACGTGCAATGGTTAGATACCCAGGAAAACACAAAGGCGCACTATGAAGACGTGAACTAAGCACATAATCACACACGCACATAGAAAAACACCCAGGAAAAGCCTGACTCCACCAGTACCCCTAGCCATGAAGACGCAGAAGAATGAAGTTGCCCCGGTGGCAACCCACACCCCGCAACGCAAACGCACACGGCAACTCAAACACACTGTAGCCCAGATTCAGTGTAGACACCGTCCGGGGTGGCACATGCTTAGTCACGAGTGCAGAGGGGCAAGCGGACCCGCGGTTGCGCAACCATAGGCAACCTCCCGCATGGGCCGGCCCCCTGCACACAGACGCGCACGCAGAGCCACCTGCACACCCAAACACACAAGCACACTTGTAAACAGACGGACACCGGTGCACGCTTCAGTCACATCCACCCACACACACACAGCATCGCAGTCAGGGCCTTAGCGGTGCTGAAACACAGACGCACTGACTCTCACGCACACATGTACGCACAGCCATGCACCTGATACCCACAAGCACACATATCCAGCTGACTTGCGGTCACACACTGACAAAAACACATACGCGGTCCACAACACACACACCATAGCATCCCTCTTTGTCCACAGTGGCATGCGTGGGCAGCCTCACCAGTGTGCTCTCACATCCACAGAATAGCACTCCAGGCACTCAGCGCCTATTCCAGACCCATGGGGAGGCCTGCTCTGAGGGGTCACCCGCCGGAGAGATGGAGGTAGAGGATGCTGATTGCCAGAGACCCTCTTCCTCTGCAGAGCTCCCAGGGAGAGGGAGTGCTCCTCAGACATCCCTCCTCCTCAATGCCGCCAGCCTAGGCTTAGAGCCCGGCTGGAGAGGAGAGCTCTGCACCCCACACCCGTCTGGATGGGAGAGGCTCAGGAAGATAGGGAAGGAGAGGGGTAGGAGGGGATTAAAGGTGTTTAACCTCCTGGGGACGAGTCCCAGGAGTCCCACTCTTTGGGTGGGGCATTTAGGATACTTAGTTTGCATATAATAATTTGCATACATATCCTAGATGCAGGGAGTGGGTGGTCACCCAGTTCACGGCCTCCCCTTCCTTGCAAGGCTCCAGCGGGGTGTGATCTTGCCACTTTGAACCTGGAGGCTGGATGCCCTGGCCTCCCGGCCCTCTAACCCAGCCCTGGCAGGTCTGAGCACACATTTCCCATCCTAGCCAGCCGCAGATGTGGGAAGGCAGGCCCACCAGCCCTAAGTCAGTGCTCCAGTAAGGCACTCGGGATGGGCACAGGGATGGGCAGAGACCAGAGCTGCTCTGGGCTGCCTTGAGGAGGCTGGTGGGAAACTCCCCGCCCCTGGCAGAAGGTGTCCCTTCCCTGATGCTGTCTGCAGAACGCCCAGATGGGCAACAGCTGCTGGGAATCGCTTTGGGGACAGGCTGGAGGGAGTAGTTGGGGTGCCCACTGTGTGCCTGCAACTTGCCCTTGTGTTCCTGTGACCCTACTCTTTCACAGACGCTTTCATCAAGTCACGACAACAACTCCAGCCTGGAGTTTTCTAAATGCTAACTCCTCCTCCAGTGATGGAAGTTCCTTTGCCCAAGGCCCCTGACCTAGAACGAGAGTGGCTGACAGGCCCAATCCTTGAAGTGCCAATGTCCACTGTGTGGTGATCGCCAAGGTCTTCCTTACCAGGCTTGCTCTCTTCCCTCCCTCCGAGGCCCCTGACTTCAGCCTTCAAAATTATCCCAACAGCAGGCAGACCTGGAAGAGCTCAGTTCTCAGCCAGGAACCAAGGAGGGGCGGAGGATCTCTGGGCTGGGCAGCCCTGGGGCGGGGACCTCCCAGGTTTCTGCCAGAGTCCCGCAGAGAGGAGAGTCCCTGGACTGCGGGGAACACTTAGGGGGGCCCCAGTGGACTCCGAGTGCCCACCCCCACATCTAGACTCCTCCCTTCCCCATCCAGATTCTTCTCCCACCCCACAGCCCTCCCCAGTTTTGGAAAGGGAGGGAGGCCGGGGAGGGCATTCTTACCCAAGGGAGTCAGTGTCCAAATGTCACAGGCTTATGCTGAAAGGGCACTGCCTTGGCTCAGGGGGCACCTGCTCTCTAATTCTATCTCCATTTCATGCCCACCGAAGGCCCAGGCCAATCACTTCCTCTCTGAGCCCTGTTTCTTAGCCCATAAACAGGGACACCCCACCTGTCACCAAAGGGAAGTCTGGTTTCGTAAGCAGGAAAGCGCTGTGCCGACACAGGGCCTGGCCACAGCCCCTCCCAGCCATGCTTCCAGCAGCTGCAGCCCAGAGCCTCTGCCCAGACAGCTGGAGGATCTCCCCGGCGGGCAGCCAGGCTCCTCTGGACTGGCCTTCGTCCAGAGTCCCCTGCAGGGCCACTCCAGGGAGGGGAGGGGACTTTCCTGACAGGACCTACAAGCCACGGGGCTTCTGTTGGCTTGCTCTAGTCTCAGTAAAGCGTTTGTAAATTCAGGAGGCCGGAGCTTTCTTTTCAGCAGGCAGACACTGCTGCTGCCGCCGAGAAAGGGTAGCTTAGGAGCAGTAGGGAGGGGAGGTTGGTGACTGTCGCAGGCTTTAAGTCTGCACAGAAGGCGCGAAAATGCCAATGTAGTCCCTTGGGGAGGAGCTGCACAGTCTGCTGTTTGCAAGCAGCCCCTGGGGGCTGCGGAGGGGCAGGCTGGAGGAGCTGGACGCCCCCTCCTCTATCTGCGTATCCCTCCCCTCCTCCTTTCTCCTCTCCTCTCGAGAGCCGTACTCCGAGAACAGGGCCCCCGGGATCGCAGAGAGGAGGCCGGCAGCCCGCAGGTCCTCGCAGCACTGAATGGCCGGCGGTCTGTGCAGGTTGCAGGGACTGGACCTGCCGACTCTGGGGCCAGATTGAGATGCAGGAGCTGGACTCCCTCCCTGTAGCCAAGCGAAGGGCTCTGCCTGTGGCCCCACACCCCCCAGGCAAGAGCCGAAAGCTAGGGGAACTATCCGGAGGCAGCCTCGCTGGGCTTCACAGGGGCAGCAGAGGAGCTGGTGATGACGGAAAGTTTTCTTCGGAGGGAAGGAAAGAAGCGTTGTCTCCAGCCTTTTTCCTCTTCGCTCCTCTGCTCCCCCTCATGTCTGCTCCCCCTCCTTTTCTAAACGTTAACTCCTCCTCCAGCCATCCCCACACCACTTAGCCCCTGATTAAAGGCAGAATTACTGATCAGGGCAGCTCAGCAGGGTGGAGCTACAGGGGCCTTGGAGACTCACTAGTCCTGGGCACCAGCAGCAGGGGGAGGGGGTGGCCAGAGAGGGGACTTCACCCCACCTTTGCGTTTTGCTCTGCACACCACCCCCACAACCTTGGTGGGGGTCTCCATGCCTTGAGGCTTTGCTTCTGCGTAGACTAGGTTTTGGGGGGAGCTCTGAGCCCCCAATGATCCAATCCTACTGGGCATCCTACAGACAATAGGTGCCTTTGTCCACTGTCCTGACACCCAGCGTTCTCCTTCCTCCCTCCAAGAGAGGACGATGGGCTCCCCCGGACATGCCTGCTCTTCCTTCTAAAGGGACTGGCCAAGGCGAGGACCAGTGCCCAGAGACTCAGGTGGCCTAGTCAGAGACCTAGAACCAGAACATCCCAGAGACAACTAGGCAGGAGCCTCCCCAGCCGAGAAGCCACCGTCCCTGGGTTGAAGGTTTACAGGCAAGCAGGCGTTGCCCTTTCTGCCTCTCCCGCACTTCTCCTTTAGATTTAGACTCTAATTTGGTCCTGTCTCTTCAGAGTCTCCTCACAGCCCAGCTAGGTGGGGACTGCAAGGCCCATTTCAGAGATGAGCACACTGAGGCTGGGGGACCCCAAGAGAGGGGCACGGCTAACGAGTAGCAGAGCTGGGATTCGAACCCGTGTCTACTCAGAATCCCAGTGCCAAACTCTCTGCCCAGCCCAGCAGAGTAGTGAAAGTGCACGGAGACTGGAGGAGAGTAGGGAGGCCCCCACGGCCTCCTCTAGGAGCCTGCCCTCCCCTCTTTGGGTGGGAGGGGGCAGCTTCACAACCTAGGGGGCTGTGAGGGCTTCATGCAAACACCAAAGAGACGTGGCACCAAAGCTGCCATCTTTCAGTGGACTTTTCCAAACCTAAAGTTTGTTTGGAGGCAGAAATTCTCTTTTCTTTGGCCGAGGGGGTCCAGGGGCAGAGGATGGAGGGAATTGAGAGACACACCCTGGAACATTTTCCAGAACAGGAAGGTTTGGTTTCAAGTTCAATCAGAGAGAAGGCTCTTCAGTGTGAAGTGGCCTCGCGCTCAGCCGAGCCGGGGGTCTGGCTGCAGAGGGGCACGCTCTGAGCCTGGCCTTGTGCTCGGGGCCTGAAGAGGCATGTGACAGTCTCAGGCAGCCTCCAGGGTTCTGCAGGGCCACAGGGGGCTGAGGGGGAGGGAGCAGAGCCAGCCCATACCCCCTAGTCCCTGACGCAGGCCTGCACACAACAAGCTTCCGAGAAGGAAAAGTACCAGCAAGCTGGGGTGCAGAGGGGATGCATTGGTTCAGGTCTACATTCAGTGGTGGCTTCTGTGGGGTCAACCTCTCCCCCAGACAAAACCGATTTCTCATCATCGATGATATAATTCAAAAACAGATTTCTCGTTTCCTTCCTTGCCATCGGAATCAACAGGGATGTAAGTTCACAGTCTAATTGTCCGCATCATCAATCACATGATCCTCTTAAAGGACGCCACTGAGTCATGCTGTGCGTGGGGGGCCCCCGGGGGCTTGGCGTGGTTACTGATGACTCCCCGCCCCGTCCCCAGAGCTTGTAGGTAGACTCACTCCCACCCAGGAGGGAGGAACTCGGGGGCCGGAGGAAAAAGGAGTCTTTTCATCACTCAGCTTGTCCGCGCAGACCAAAAGCGCAGGAATTCTTCATTCATCAGAAATTCCCAGAAGTTAATTTTCCGTAAAACAGAGGCTCACCTCTTTAAATGTAGCCTTTCATCTGCCCGGCATTGACTGGGCCCCTACCGGGTGCCGAGGCTCCGGAGGGGGTCCCTGGAGGAGGGGTGTGATGATGGATCTGAAGGTGGCCAGTCATCTCAGAGAGTTCCGTCGGGGACCCCGTGCTAAGGCACCTCTGAGATGTAGGCGGTGGATGCTGGGAGACGGGTGAGCAAGGTGAGAAGCAGGCACACACGGGAAGGGCGACCACGCATCTCTTAGAGGGGTGCTCCTCAGCTGCGTGTGCAGGGTACACAGACGTTCTCCAGAGGGGCATGGCGAGGCCCTTCCAGGCAGAGAGAGCTGTACAGCCACAGATGTGTGAACGAGGCCTGAATGTGTGCACGCACAGAAGTTGGCTAGAAGTGCTGGCCGTTCCGTTAGTGACGGCAAAGTTCGCATGGTGAAGCAGGAGGCAGACCACTGCAGAACGGTCAACATTTTGGACGTGAATCTCTGAACTATTCTCTAGCACTCTGCAGCCTCCCTTGCCCTGGCAAACTCCAAGGAACAAGAAACCCCCTTTTCTCATACCAGAATCGACTGTCGAACATGTCATGCCCAGACTTGATGCTGAGTCTTGGGAATCAGGCTGGGCCACCCAACTCTCCCTTCCAGTGGGGCACCAGCTCCCCGCCAACCTCCCCAGCAGGCCCAGCTCATGGAGACCTTCAGAGGCCCAGGCAACACAGCCTGTAATGAAGTGGAAACAGGACACAGAAGAAATCCTTTCCTCAGCCGGATCCCCTGGGGAGGGCCCTCATCCCGGCCGCTGCTGAAGAGCTTGTGGGGTGACTGTGGCTGAATCACGGCCTCACTGCGCCCTGTGCCTATGAAGGGAGGAAGAGCCGTCGGGCCACCCCACCTGTTGGCAGGCAGCTCTGAGTTTAAGGATGTGAAAACACACAGCTCTCGAGGAATTTCAGATGTTCCCATACGGCATTTATTATCTTATTTGTAAGGAAGCATTAGCATTTTCGTTAAATTACATTTTTAAACAAATGTTTTTGGTGTGCTACTATGTCCAAAGTGTTAGGGATTTCCTGTGAAGGAAGACATCGCCCTGTCCCCAAGGAGGGAACAGGCGCAGGTGAGAGGTGAGAGGGACGGAAGTTTGTTCCCGTCTCACCTCCTCCCCGAAGGCCTTTCCCCCAATCCCGGGCCGGCAAGCCCCCCGGCTCCCACCCACTCACCTGCCCACTGAGGGTCCTGGCCCTCCCAGCCGCCCTGGGCATCATCTCAGCCCTGAACACCTCTTCCTGCCTGGTGTTAATGGATTTTGCACGTGTGCCTGACCCCAGCTTGGCCAGACACTTCTCACTCAGCCAGGCACCCTGCAGCCAGAGGCCTGCAGCGCTGCCCTCGAGGTGTTTATGGATTAAGTGAATTAATGAATAAATGAATGAGGCACAAAGTGTTCTCCGAAGGTTACCATGGGGCCCTCGGAAGGATCCCGTGTCCTAGCAACTATCTGCAGCCTGGTGCCCCCAGCCATCCGTCCTCTTACCACCTCTCATGTCTCGGTTCCAGGGGTGACTGACCCCTTGGACTTGCAAACGGGAGAGTCCCCAGGGTTGCAGCAATGCCTCCACCGAGTTCTTTCCCCACCAGGACCCTCAGTTCTTCCACTAGGACTGTGGGGAGCAGCTGTGTCGAGACCACATCCAGCACCCCCTACCACCTGCCCCTGCCCACTACCCCCGAGCACCTGGCTCCTCTGAGATTCTCTCCATGAGCCTGTTCCTATGGCAACGCTGCACCTCCAGAGGCCCAACTTAGCTGTCTGCAGCCGGGCTTCAGCTAGGGATGGAGGGCAGGGGGTGCCCAGTGTGAGCTGAGCCCCATTCCCCTCGTCCCCTCTTCCCCTTGCCCCACCCGGTAAGGGGAATTTGAGTAGTACCCAAATTCAAGTTTGCTCTGTTTGTAGTGAGCCGTAGTTTGATCCCTGCCCAGCTCTGTCCGTTCCACCTCCCCGTCTAGCTGTGGGCACTCTCCTCTCTGCCAGAGAGCTGGATGACGCTGGAGCGCAGAGAGGCTGAGCAATTCCCCACGGGTCACAGAGCGAGGAAGGGGCAGAGCAAGACGGGAGTGCTGGAGAGTGGTGCCCAGGCGGGGGGAAGAAAGCTGATCATAAAATGTCCTTTGAGAAACCCTCGGGCCCCTTCGTTTAACTGGATCTCTCCGAGTTCTGGCCAAAAAGCCCGTGGACTGAAAAGAGAAGAAACGGCATCACAGGAAGAGAGTTCCAGCTGGAGCCCAGCGGGTGCTGTCTTGTCACTGCTTCAGAGAATCTGGGAAAACAGCAGGACCGTCTCCTGGGCTGGCTGCATCCTCTCCCCACCTTCATTTTCTCCTTCCTTCCTTCCTTCTGCCTGCACTGGACGCTGGTCGGCCCGCCCGGCTGCAGTTGTGCACACCAGGGTCCAGCTCTCTGCTGTTACCACTCCAGAGCTGGGGCCCGGGTTAGAGCCCACAGGCTCCCAGGTATCCCCCTGGAGCGCTCTCTGAAACCATCATCTCCTATTTGTCCTCCTCAAACCTCCTCCAGGGCCTCCACCACCCTGCGGTTGGCCCGGTGAGTGAGGGCTTAGACTCCTGGCTCTTGTAGCTTAGCCCTCTCTCTGTGCAAACGGGCCCCCAGCCCCAGGGACCAGCCCTCCCCACTGGCTCTCCATCCAGGCCATCTCCACAGCCCATTTTCTTCTCCACCACCCTGGTCCAAGCCTCTCTCCCTAATGGCTGCATCAACCCTGGGGCTGCCTGTCTCCCCTAGCCTCTCGGCTACGGCTACGGGGCAGGAGCCAGAGGGAGGTATAGATGCACGTCTATCCAGACAAACCTGCTACTGAGACCCTTCGCAGAAGGAAAAGAGAGAGGGAGGGGGCAGGAAAGGAGGAAGGGAGGGGAGGGAAGAGGAAGGGAGAGCCAGGAAAGGTGCCCTTCTCAAACTCGTTTCAGCTCTCCCGGGGCTCCAAGCTCAGAGTTAGGTGCATAGTAGGTTCTCATTAAGTATTTGTGGGATTGAACTGCACCATCATGTCAAGAGTCAATACGGAAGTTTGGCTGGGATAGGGACGTGGATTTTGGGAATGGTCTCTTACAGCCTGGGCACCTAGCTGCTCTTCCCTGCAAAGATCTGCCCTCAGCCCTCAGACCCTGCTCCTTGTCAGTGGCTTTTTCCTGCCTCTCTCAGATGAGCCAATTATTTCTGATTGTGTTTTGCCTAATTCTCCCCTCTCTCCATGAGCGCCGGGCGACAGCCTTGCCATCTGCAGCCAGCAACAAGGTCTCAATTGATCCACTCATGCCACAGTGAGGACCCTGCTAACACATCCTCACCATGGTTTCTTGGTGGCGGTGTGGGGGGCTGTCCTGCTCACTAGAGAAGTATTTTAAGTACTTTTTCTGTGCAAGGGAGGGTGGCAGAAGGAGGGAGGGCGAGTGAAAGGAGGTGTGAAGGGCTTGGGGAAATGATTCAAACTCTTGGCTTATTTCCCGTGGGATGACCGCATGGCCTGGAGGGGCCGTGCAGGGGAGATGAGAGGCTGGACGGGACACTCCTGCCCTGTCCTGGCTGCTTCGTAGGTGCTCAGGGTCTGCACCTGGCCCTGATGAGGATGCTGGTGACACTGTCAGGATGGGGAAGGGCTGGGAGACCCGCGGAGCGTGCTCAGGCCAGCTGCCGTCGGGGTTCAGGCTGCAGCCGTTGGGCTGGCCGCTGCCCTGAGCAGGAATGGTTTCCACAGGTCGTCGTGGGCCGCTGGGGAGCTGCACCCAGCCTCTTCTCTCCCCCTGTGACAGCTTGAGTTAACAAGGAGACCAAGAACGGTGAGGCCTGTGTGACTCAGGCAGGGTCCCAGCAGGAAACAGATGGCGCACACAAGATGGTTAATTTGAAGAACCTTTAATAAAGGGCCTATTTACAGAGATGTGGGCAGGGTGTAGGGAAACTGGAGGGGTGTCAGCAGGCCCAGTTACCCCGTAGGCCTGCAGCCCGAGAGAAGAGTGCAATTACCTGAACCAGAAACCAGGAGAGTAAGGTGGAGCAGGTGGGCTAGTGCGACCTTGGGTTGGGGAGCCTCCAGTCTGTGTGTGGGGACCTTGACCTTGCTCTCCTCCCTTCTTGGATCTTCTGGGGCTCCCGTGGTCCCACCTGGCTGGAGCCACCTGATACAGACCATCCAGGCAGGCCACCCCATGCACAGAGCAGGGGTGGGAGGCGGAGGATGGCTCTGCCAGGGGTCCAAGGAAAGCAGATGAGCAACCCAGAGCTTCACCGACTCCAGCAGCCTCCTTCTGCACAGGGGAAACTGAAGCTAGAGAAGGCTCTTTGAGGCAGAGCTGCCATCTGAGCCCAGGACTCAGGCTCCGGACCCTCACAGCTCCGCCAGGTACGTCAGCTTGAAGCGGTGCCAGGCCATGAAGCGGTTCCAGCTCCCACCTCGGCCCTGGTTGGCTTAGTAGCATTCACACCCGGTGGGTAGCTGGAGTTAGCTGTGCTGCTAAACGGCCCATCCAGGAGGCTGCCAGTCTGAGGTGGGGGGGTCCTTTCTCCAGGGCCTCTCAGGCAGGCCTGCCTGGACCCAGGGCTGCTGACAGCCTCCTGTGATGAGAGGAACCACACCGGGGCTGAAGGTGGGTAGCACCCCAGCCACTAGGCAGCTGAGACCCACACTCAGTGGGGGGTGACATCGGCAAGAGCTGAAAGTGGGCAGAAGAGCCACGACAGGCCTCGTGTCAGGATTTGGGTAAAGTCGTGGGGAATCTTGGGCAAAGCCTTTCCCATTTCTGGGCCTCAGTTTCCACACTCGATCTTCCTTGACTCCGACTTCTCACGTGCCCTCACCTGGCTGCTGGGATAGGGCAGAAACATAGGCTTGTTGCTGTAATGGCCTTGGCGGATGGGGTAGCCGTGGACCAGGTGGGAGAAGGACTGGGGGATGGTCTGCAGTCAGAGGACATTTGGGGTGAGACCGTGATGGTGGCGATGGAAGGTGACGAGGAAGATGGTGAGTCCAGAGACTGACGGGGGGAATGAAACCCTGCAATGCAACGACAACAGACTGGGAAAAAAGAATGCACAAAGGAAACAGAAGAAGAATGCACGAGGGAGACAGAAGAAGCTGCCTGGAGAAGGGTGGGCGCAGAGGTTGAGGGCTCTCCTCTCAGTCAGCCGCCCTGTTGTCCCCTCTTGGCCCTGAACTTCCAGCCCCTGATACTGCACTGGCTCCCTCCTTGATGCCCGTAAACACTCTCCAAATCCTTGTCTTTATAGAAACAGAGAGGACTCCCAGACTCCAAGAAAGAGAGTGAGGGAGTGGCCGTGGGTTCAAAATGCCCATAGGGACATCAGTTAAAGACTGAGATGAGTCACTGGGGCCTTAGCGGGATGCCTCCAGAGCAGGTGGGAGGAGGAGTCACAGGCAGAATGACAGACCAGGGAGTGAGCAGGGGTTCTGGGTTGGCGGCAATGAGGGGGGATGTTCTCTAGCAAAAGTGAGAAAGAGTGTGCGTGTGTGTGTGAGTGTATGAGAGTGTGTGTGTCTGTGTGAGTGTGTTTGAGTGTGTGCGTGTGTCTTCGTTTAAAGATAGGAGAGAGGGTGTTTACAGCCTGAGAGGCTGCAGATGCTGAGAGAAGATGTAATTGATTAATTGAATGAGGAGAACACAGTCTCCGTCCTCTATGGTTCCTGGTCTGGTAGGGAGATGAGGATTTGAACCGACACCTCCACTAATCTGCACACATAGAATTGAGTTAGCTGCGCCCATGTGGGAGAGGCGGCCCGCAGCCGTCGGGCACAGCAGGTGCCCTGTGACTCTGCTCCCTGCACATCAGCAAAGAGAAAGGCTCTGAGCAGCCCAGGCCGTAGGCAGCACGACGATGCCCCTGTCCTCACGGGAGGAGCACAGGCCTTAATTGTGTTTCTAAACTTTCGAAGTGATTCACATTGATTTTATTTACTCCTCAGAAGCCAGATTTCATCACGCTCTGCCATTAGTGGCCAGGGAGACACTCTGCGCGTGGGGAGTGGAAGGAAGCCTCTGAGGCCCCAGCTTATGTTGAGTTTTCCTCTGCACCCCAGCCGTGCAGTAAGGGGGCAGGGAGTTTTTGTTGAGTGAATACATGATGGATGGATGGAAGTGGTGCTGTGGAATGTTCTATAGGAAAGCCATCTCTCTCGCTGTTTACGTATGGGTAAACTGAGGCCCAGCAAAGGATTCTTACCCAGAGCTGTGCATGACAGCCGATCTTTGGAAGCCCCAGTGCTTGTCCCAGTTCAGTTTTTGCCACTGCTCAAACGTTGAGGCCCGTAAGAGCCCCAGCAGCCCTCTCACTGGCTCCTTCTGCGAAAGGCAGGCGGGGCTGGCGGCTGTGGCTCTGTAGCCCACCCTTGCTATGGACCTGCTGACTCTGGAGTCCTCCTGGAGGCCTGGGCAGAGCAGGTCTGCAGGGCTCATTTCCGGGGAGGGTACAGAAGGCTTCTCCCACATGGCTCCCTGACGCCACCACCCTCCTCATGCCGGTACCATGAAGGTCGGCACTCCCCTGCCTCCAAGGCCTACGACCTTGCTGTGACTCACTTAAATGTCTCCCTTGTCCACCAATGGCAAGCCCACCCCATGCTGAGTGCCACCTCCTCCTGGAGGGCTTCCCTGAACACTCCTGCCAGGGGGGAGCTGTCCACCACACTCCTGGCCACCATCAGGCCCCAAGGGCTTCTGAGGCTGGTGGCTGGGTGACTGAGTGTGGCTAACCACATACACTTCCCAGGGACTGGAAGCTCCTGGAGGGGTGGAGGTGGGTGATGAGGGCCCCATCTTCACCCTGCCAGGCCTTTCCAACACCCAGTCATGCACTCATGCTCGGCACAGGCTGCGCAGTGCTGGCGCAGCTGCAAGGGGCCGCGCTGTCTCCCTCCACGTGGCTCCTGGGTTGCCTGCCAGCTGGGCCACCGACAGGAGGTGGGGAGGGATTCCCTAGGGAGGAGCCACCGCGGCTTCCTCGTGGTTCAGGGCGCCTGTCTCGGCAGCTCCGACGGCCTGCACGTCCCTGTTGCCAGTATTTTTAACTCGACCCAGCTTTTAATAAACCCTTCTTGTGTGGGGAGCAGTAAACAATGATTTGAGGTTGCAGAGGGAAGCCTCCGTGGCTGGCTCCATCCCAAGGGAGGGCCCTGGGGCCACCAGCAGGCTCCGCACTGCAAGCCAAGGGCAGCAATGCATCCAGACCTGGAAACCAGGGAGGCCATGACCCGCCATGGAGGGGCTGTGGCAGGGACCTACACACACCTCCCTGGAGGCTGGCCCCATCCCAGACCTTGCCACCTCCTCCAGGAAGCCCCCTCACAGATATCCAGCAGTGTCCTCCTGTGGTGCCTGGGAGCAGGCCAGGGTCCACTCCTGCCACCCCAGGGACAGCTGCTTGGCCTGGATCTCTACCTGCCCAGCCCTCTCCCTCCTGCTCACATGCCCGCCTCCACTGGCCCTCTCTCCTGCCCCTCTGCTGAGGGCACTACAGCCATTCCCCGGGGCTCTGGGAGGCATCAGCAGGCTCTCCCTCGGCGTCTCCTTCTGTCTCCTCGTCGGTCCTGTCTTTTCTCCATGATCGCGGCCCCCCCCTTCAGAGCCAAGCGTGAACCGCTCCATCGGCTCTTCATCTGGGAGGAGATCCAGAGAAAACGATGCCCCGGGCCTGCTTCTGCCCTCACTTCTCCAAACCCCCAGCTCCATCCGGCCCTCCTGGACCCGCACTGTTCCTTCTGCCCCTGCCCCGGGAGGCTCCCTGGAAGCAGCTGAGTGCTCACAAGGATGAGTGCTCCTCTCCTCAGCAGGAGTCTGTGGGGGAGCAGCCCTCCATAAGCTGCAGAGTATTCCACAGGCCAACAGTGCGTACTAAATAAATATCAGAGAGACCCCCTCACACACACAACACACACACAGGAGGGGAGGTGGCCAGGCCTCCTTGAACAGGGTTAGGATTTGATCATCTTCTACACATGACCTCAGAGATCCCTCAACCCTGAAAATACCTACTCCCCATCCCACCAATGCCCACGCCAAGCCTCAGTCCAAGTCAGCGGTGGGGAACCCAGTACCCAGCCCCACCCACGCTGCCTGGCTGGTGCCTTTGATGGAAGGGGTGTCTTGAACTTCACCGGGACTGCGGTGAACACATCTGTAAGACGGGGCTAAGGACCCCTGCCCTAGAAGCCCCCTCAGAGCTCTGGGACAGCCGTGGTGGGCTGGGGCTGGAAGGACGGCCTGGGAGCAGAGCAGCGACACCTCGGTTATCACCATTTGTCCCAGTCGTGGTTATTACAAGAATTAGGAATGTTCCTGCTGGCCTTTAGGGCAACCAAGCCTCTCTCGAGGGTGGAGGGGCCTCCCCGTTGGGCGGCCCTGGGGACCCAGGCCATCTGTTTGGGGGTGGCCAGGCAATGAGTGGCCAGTTGGACCACTTGTGGGTACCCGGAGCCCCCCGATTGTCACGGGGCCTCTGAAGTTCTGCCTGTGACAGGGAACACTGCCTGGAACAAAGTCCTTGGCCGCATTCCCAGGTTCCACATCTGCCTGCCTCCTCCCCAGCCCCCTGGCTTGTCAAGACAGAAGCTGGCAGGGAGGGGTTTGCAAACACGAATCGTGGCATTTATTCATATGTTTTCTGGCCCCAACTTTGTAAAAACACCTGCGGTGACTCTTCCTCGAGAGAAGGGAGGCCGCTGGGTTTTTCTTCCCCGGCATTGCTGGGAAAAAGGCAAACTGGAGCGCTGGAGGGCGGACAGACCGTGTAATCAAGACAGGAACATTTCTTGGGGTGTGTAGTTAGGAATTAGCAAGTCTGAAGACCATGACTGTGGAACAAGTGACAAGAGGGTCCCAGAGGACCCAGATGCTGCTATGTTCCTGCACTTTGCCTCTGTGGCCCGGGGGCAGGGGCCACAGGCTGGGGACAGTCCACCAGGAGCCCACGGGCCGGCGGGGAGTAGGCCTGTGGGACACCGGGTGCTCTGGCCCACTGCTGGGCACGTCATTCCCCCTCCCTCCCGCCCAGGCCTCAGTTTCCCCTTCTGGCTCTGGAGGTAATTATCACAGACCTAAAGGCGGCCTGGATCCTGGTGCCCGCTCCCCTCCCACAAGCTAGTTCTAACACCTGGGTCGCCTCCACCGCTCCCTGACTGTCATGCAGCGAGGGCCCCTCCACTCCCACGGGCCATCTCAGTCTCAGAGTCCTCCAGCCTCTGGCTGCGGCCGACCACGCCCCAGTTTCCCATCCCCTTTAGACCTCAAGGCCTCGGTTCCTACTGTTCCTGCTACCTGAGGGGCTCCCTCGACGCTGTCCCTTGTCAAACCACAAGCCCGTCCTCCAGGGCGGCCTGGGTACCGAGAGGCCCAGGTCCCTTCTTTCTGCTGAGGAAGGCAGGGGCCCCTTGGCGCGTTCACAGGGAGAGCAGCAGTTCAAGGGCGGAACACAGTCACCAACCCCCAGACGTCCCCTTGGGCCCAGCTGGCCTGGGACCTTGAGGACAGATTTCAGGCAGGCCTGTCTTCCTTCCGCACGGCCTCAGGGCAGCCAGCGGGCTTCTCGCTGCTGGAGGGAGCCGGGGCTCAGCGAAGGGAGCCTAACACGGAAAAGCAGACAGACAGACGGCCTGCGGGCTGGGCACACCGCCTGCGCCTCCCTGAGCTTCAGAGGGCTGCCCGTCACGCGGGAATCACACGGCCAGGCTCCTAGGTCCGCCGGGCCCCAGTAAGTGCCCAGTGGAAGCCGGCGGGCGCGGGGGAAGGACGGGAGAGCACAGGTGACCGAAAGCCGCAGGCCCAAGCGCAGCCGCCCAGAGCCGGCCAGAGCCCAGGCAGGACCGGGCCTCCCCGCCAGCCAGCCGAGCTGCAGGAGGGCTAAGCAGGGCTGAGGCGAACCGGGCAGGGCCTGAGAGCCTTTGGAAGGCTTCCCAGCAGAGGTGACCTTGGGGATGGGCCTTGAAGGGTACACATGAGTTTGCCAAATGCAGGGGAGGGGGCGGCCTTCCCGGCAGCAGGACAAGCTTGAGCCAGGGAAGGCCAGGGCGCCGGCGTGCCTGGCTATTCTGGGAGCCGAGTCCAAGACCCAGCAGGGTGAGGGGAGCAGCTGTCCCTGAGGAGGCGGAAGGTCGCGGGCTGCGCAGCTGGGGTCCTGAATGCTAGCCTGCCGCGCAGCGTCTCTGCGGAGTTCAGAGCCTTACGAAGCTGCAGTGCGGTCACGCTGGCGGCCATGGCGGAAGCCAGAACACAAGACGGCGGCGACCACACAGAGGGCAGAACGGGGGGCTAGGGCCTGGAGGACGGGCAGGAGGAAGAAAGCCATGGGGGCGGGGAAGCCGCAGGCCAGGTCTCCCCGTGGCCCCAGTTTCGCTCCCCTAGGCTCTCGCTGCCCGGCTTTCCATATAGAACAGGGAAAGTTCCGTTTGGAATATCCTAGATTGTGAGGTTAACAAAAAGGGGCTTCAGAATAGTGTGCGTGAAATGAACTCACGTATGTAAAGTGAAAAAGAATCTAGACAAGATCCCCCTTCCTACTGATCTGTTTGCGCACGCCTAGACGCTCCGGGGATCGGGGATCGCAGGAGAAACTGACTCGCACGGGGCTTTGGGAGTGGCTGGGGAACCGCCACCGGAGGACGACCTGCTTTGCACTTCAAAAGAGAGGGCCCCATTTCATAACTGAAACCACTTCTGACATACAAAAATTGGCCGGGCGCCGCGGCTCACACCTGTAATCCCAGCACTTTGGGAGGCCGAGGCAGGCGGATCACCAGAGGTCAGGAGTTCGAGACCAGCCCTGACCAACATGACAAAAACCCGTCTCTACTAAAAATACAAAAATTAGCCTGGCGTGCGGGCAGGCGCCTGTAATCCCGGCTTCTCTGGAGGCTGAGGCAGGAGACTCTCTTGAACCCGGGAGGCGGAGGCTGCAGTGAGCGGAGATCACGCCACTGCTCTCCAGGTTGGGCGACAGAGCGAGATTCTGTCTGATAAATAAATTAATTAGCTAATTTAAAAAATAAAATTTAAAAAAAAAAGGAAAAGAAGGGAAAAAGGCAAACGGTTGGAGAAGGCCTGGATTTGTCTCAGGGGAAAGCACAGACGGCGCGGCTGGAAGGTTCCAGAAGGCTTGACTTTCCCCACCGGGTGGTCTACCCGGCCGCGGCCCGCCCGTGTCCCCCCACCCCGCCCCACCGAGGGGCAAGACAGCAGCCCCCGGCCCCAGCTCCCGCTCTCCAGGCGAGGCCGCCGCGCCCCCTGCCGGCGCGCGTAGGAGGGGCGGGCGCAGAGGCCGCTGAATCCCCGGCAGGCGCCCCGCCGTCTCCCTGGGTCGTGTATGTTTCTTAAAAGAATGGTACGTTTGGCAAAAAAGATAAGAGGGGAGCCACTATTAATGAGAACAGGTGAGGGGAAGATATTCAGGATCGTCTGGAGGCTAATGAAGCCTGCCGAGGGCTCCCTGCGGAGTGATGGATTCCGGGGGGCCGGGGCGCTCCCATCACTCCTGTCCCCGGAGCCGCCCGCTCTCCAGCTCCCTCCGCACAGCCCGCTCCGGAGGAGGGAGCGAGGCTGATAACAAATTTTGGGAACATGGAATTTCACACCTCATCGCCCAGGCATTAAGACGACAATACAGCGGATGACTTCCTCTCGCTGGCCCGTCCCTGTCCCTGTCTGCCGTGGGGGCAGCGAGGAAGGCCAGGCCAGGGGAAGCCGGGGGCGCCTGGGAGGAGGGCTGGGCTGCGGGAGGTGGGGGGGCCCAGGGCTCTCAGACCCCCTCAACTGTCCTCAGGGGAGGCCAAGGTGGGGGGCACCTGGGGACCTGCGGGGTTCAGGGAGGAGGGCTGGACTGCGGGAGGTGGGGGGCGCCCCGGGCTCACAGACCCCCTCAACTGTCCTCAGACTCTGCCAGTGGAGGCGGGAGCGGTGACAGGGACAACCGGGGTGTCTGTCCCACCCGTCACAGGGATCAGCAATTGTGTGGAGAGGAAAGGCCCAGGGCCCACGGAGCTGCTTCCCCATGCCTGGCCCCCGTGAGGCCCACTGCAGTCCAGCGGCTGCTCCTGACGTCCGTTCCCAGCAAGTCCAGCCAGGTGGCTGGGTGTTCTCACCCCTCCTGGGAGCTGCACAGACAGCTGCGTTAGACAGAACCCAGACCACAGGGCCGGGCAGTGAAACTTGCCATCACCCGAGGCCCAGCCGGCCAAAGGGCTCCCCTGGCTGGAGGGCGCACGGGAGGGGTCCCCGGGAACGTGTGGGGGTGCAGAGTCAGGGAGAGGGGGCCAAGTCAGGGGCTGCCGCACAGGATGGGAGGTGAGGAGGGAGAGGCCCACCGCCCCCCACCCCACACCAGCCCGGGTCCACGCCACCCACCCTCACCATGTCACAGCAGGATGTGGCCCCCCTCGGCCCAGCCCCAGGTGACACAGCTCAGATCTCTGACCCGCCTGCGCAAACGTGAGCCGATTTCCAGCACTGTCCTTGTCCCCAGCATGCAGGGATTTGGGGCACCGAGGGGTCTTTTTCTGTCCCCAGAGCCATCTTGAGTGGAATTAAAAGAGATGTTTTCAGGCGCTCCTGGCCCAGTTGCTTGCTGGCCCTCAGCTGCCAGGAAGAGGGACATTTGAGAAGGAGCAGGGAGGGTGGTGGGGCAGAAGAGGGACAGTGTCCCAGCCAAGGGCAGCGGGAGCCACCCAGAGGCCTGGGCCGGTAACTGACGCCAGCTCTTACCTGGTGGCCCAGGTGAGACCAGATCCCCTTCTCTCACCTCCTGGGTGTGCCCAGCTTGTCCACGGTGGCCCTGGGAGGCAGCTCGGGGTGGTATCCCATTTGCTTCCCCTGTCTGCCTGTCTGAACCAAGCCCCCCAAGGGCAGTAAGCAACCCCTGCTGGCTAAGGGGTGCCCCTGAGCAGGGTGGGGAAGACATGCCGCCAAGGAGCTTGTCTTTCGAGTGGGATTTTAAAGCTGGGTAGAATTTTTTTTAAATGAAATGCATGGAGTTGTTTTCCTTTCTGAAAACAATAGATGCTATTTAAAGGAAATGTAGGGCAGGCTGAAAAATAAAAATAATAAATCATCCATCGTTCCTCTTTGTAGGAAACATTGACACAGAGGCATTTCCTTCCAGTCTTTTTTCTGTTCATTTCCCTTCAGTTTTGTTTTACATGCCAGAAATCAGGCTGTCTCTGTGATCTTGTTTCTTGCTGGTTCTTATGCAGAAGACGTTCCCTCTGTTTATCTAAATTCAAGAGAGGCAAAGCATACATGGCCGCATAATAGTTCATGGAGTGGTTGGGATCACAGGTGGCAGCTAATCTTTTACCTGGGGTATTTAGGATTTAACGTCTTGCTTTTGATTAGGAGAAGCAGGGCTGCCATGGTATTATCGTTGTCTAACGATTTTCCCATCTTTCATGTTAATCCCTCTTCAACGGTTTTTAAAAAGTAGAATCTCTAAGATAACAGAAATCTATAACAGAAAAAAGGGATTTTTGTTTGTTAACATAAGTAATATGTATTTATTTTAGAAAACTTAGAGACAAGTCAAAAGAGAAAAATACAAGTTGCCAATAACTTCATGAATATGGATATATTTGTGATCAGATGTGAGGGAGTATAAGCGTCAGTATCTGTGTGTGTGCCAGTGAGTGTGTAGGAGGGTGTGTGTGTCAGTGAGTGTGGATGAGTGTGTGTGTATGTCAGTGACTTTTTCTGTATGAGGGTATGAGTGTGTGAGTGATGTGAGGGCATGAGTGCATGTCAATGAGTGTGTGAGTGTGTCAGCGAGTGTGTTTATGAGATTGTGACTGTGTGTCTGTGTGTGAATGTCAGTGACTGAGGGTGTGAGTGAGTCAGTGACTGTGTATGAGGGTGTGAGTGTGTCAGTGACTGTGAGGGTGTGGGGGTGTATCACTGAGTGTATATCAGTGTGTGTAGTGTGTGTGGTGTGTGTATCAGTGTGTATGTGTAGTGAATGTGTATCAGTGAGCATATATTTATCGAGTGTAGTATGTCAGTGTGTGTATCAGTGAGTGTGTCAGCAACCATGTGTATCAGTATCGGTGTGTGTCAGTGAGCATATATCTGAGTGTGTGTCAGTGAGCATGTGTGTGTCTGAGTGTGTCAGTGAATGTGTATGTTAGTGAGCATGTGTGTCTGTGTGTCAGTGAGCATGTGTGTCTGTGTCAGTGAGCATGTGTCTGAGTGTCAGTGAATGTGTGTGTCAGTGAGCATGTGTGTCTGTCGGTGAGTGTGTATCAGTGAGCATGTGTGTCTGAGTGTGTCAGTGAATGTGTGTGTCAGTGAACGTGTGTCTGTAAGTGTGCGTCAGTGAGAATGTATATGTCTGAGTGTGTGTCAGTGAGCATGTGTGTCTGTCGGTGTGTGTCAGTGAGCATGTGTGTCTGAGTGTGTCAGTGGCTGTGTGTCAGCATGTGCGTCTGTGTCTGTGTGTCAGTGAGCATGTGTGTGTCTGAGTGTGTGTGAGCATGTGTGTGAGTGTGTCAGTGACTATGTGTTAGTGAGCATGTGTCTGTGTGTGAGCATGTGTGTGTCTGAGTGTGTGTGTCAGTGACCATTATGTGTCTGTGTGTCAGTAAGTGAGTGTAGGTGTATCGGTGAGTGTGTGCACCCACACATCTGTGGAGAGAGGAAACTGTCTCAAGCTTCATTCACTGACGTGCACATGGGCTCCCAGCTGTCCCCTGCGCACCCGCAAGTCGACGCTACCCTCCTTCACTTCGGGCCCTGAGGCTGCTCCCCTTCCGCAGTCTGACAGTGCCTGGTGGTTTGGAGGTGGGGGGACAGGCTCGCTGCAGCCATGAAAGCTGCTGTCGCCCCCAAAGCTGGAAGTCACCTGGGCCCCGGTCCCTGCCGACACTGTGTCTCCACACCCTGCTCCCCCAAGCCCCACCACCTTAGCGGGCCCAGGAGGAGAGCAGCCCTCCGCGCTCGGTCCTTCAGTGGCTCAGGCCAAAACCGTGGAGGCTCCTGACCACGCTCCTCCTCCCGCAGGGCTCGCTGATTTTATCTTCAAAACACGCCTAGAATCCCATCACTTCTTCCCCTCTCTGTGCCACCACGCTCGGGGCCCACAGCCGCTCTAGCCTGGATCGTGGCGACCATCTCGCAGCCGGCCACGCTGTGTCTCCCGTGCGGGGCAACCCTTCCCAAGCCAGGCTGCCTCACGCCTCACCAAGGCGCCTTTGCCATGGGGCCTCCCTCTTTCTCACCCCGCCCTGATGCCCCGGCTGTTGCCTGACGCCCCTTCTTTCCTCTCTGGTCCCCGCTCAGCCACACTGCCTCCCTGCTCTACCGAGCCCCATGCACAGCCCGAGCAGGCCTCTCCAGTGCCCCGGGCTCACTCCTTCACTGCCTTCAGGGCTCGGTCAAATTCACCTTCTCGGCGGTGAGGTCTTCCGCAACCCTCCCCTCCCGCCAGCCCATCCCCATATCCCTAGCCCCATTCCCGCTTTGCTTTTTCTTCAAGCACTTGTAGTTTATAAAATGATTTAGTGATTTATTTATTAATAGCACTTTACTGCTAATAAAGCCTCTGCACCAGCTGGATGCCCATAACCATCCTGTCGGTGGGCATAGCCGCAAGGTGTGCTTGCTTCCCAGGAAGGAGGGAGGGATCCGGCTCCGACTGGGTGCCCGCCGTGCGCCGGTCTTGTCTTGGTCCCATTTGGTTTGGTTTGGCTTGGTTTTAAACAGTCTCTCTCTGCCACCCCGGCTGGAGTGGAGTGCGGCGGCATGGCCGAGGCGACTGCAGCCTCAACTTCCTGGGCTCACGAGACCCTCCAGCCTCAGGCTTCGGAGGAGCTGGGACGACAGGCAAGCACCCACTCCGTTTTTCATCTTTTGTAGAGACGGGGTCTCTGTTGTCCAGGCTGTCCCATTTTGTATAAGAAGAAAAAGATTATTCTGTCACTGGGTCTCTGTTTCCCAGAGACTGTGTAGCCTGGGACATTCCAGAAGCCCAGCGTAGCCACGCCCCCATCAGCCCTGCAAATGCTATTTCGAAACCTCCTCCTTCCTCACCCTGGTATAGGTGCCAGGAACTGCGTGGGCACCTGAGAGCCAGGGACTGGCAGGAAACTGTCATGTACTTGCCGCTCCCCAAGGTCCCGACCTCTCCTTTTTAAACAGACTCAAGCCAGCAATGTGGCTTCACCCTGCGGCCAGGAAAGCCCTGTCCTGGACGTTGGCCCGGACCCCTGAAATCCATCCAGACCAAGCACTTCCATCGCACCACCCAGCCAGCCCTCTGCATCTGAAGTCCACTTTGGAATTGTTAGCTCCTCAGCCGGAGTCAGTGCTCATGTGGGTTGGATCCACTCACTTGGACCAAGACTGGGTCTGCCTCCTGGGCACCACTTGTCCTCACCCCTGCCCTCCCGCTCTCACACCTGTGCTCGCCACGCCTGCTACCTTTGTCCCTTGGACCAACTTGGTGGCTCAAAGCCCACCAGATGGCATCAGAAGAGGGTGACTCGAGGGGGCACCCATATGGGACAGGAGCAGCAATGTCAGGGCCCCTACTTGGATTCAGAGTGCCACGCCCCATTCTATCCCTTCTCTCTGGTGAGGGCTGGCTCTGGGAAGCTGTTGCCGGCCCTCCTTCTCCTCTCGATGAGCCACACAGAATCCTTTCCGCCCTTTGTCAACCCAGCACCGGACTCACGCCCTCAGTGTTGATAGCGGCTGCCACCTCTGCCAGCAGCAGTGAACAGCGACCACACACTTGAACCTTGCGCCTGGCACTGTGCGGTGGGCTGTACCCATATTACCACATTCTGTCTTATAACCACCCCAGCTTATGGAGACGTCCCCATTTGTCCAGAGGCAAAGCTCCGAGAGGTTAAGGACTTTGCTCGAGGGTACAGAGGCCAGTCCGGTGAGGAGCCCAGACCAAGACCCACAGCTGCAGGGAGAGTCATTCCTGCATCAACACCTCCCTTTCAAGTTGTGCTGCCAGAAGGGAGACAGCCGATCCTCACCAAACACGCACTGCCTAGGAGGTCAGGTGGCCTGTGGTCTTCAGGAGCTGGCGCCCACCCCTCCCCAGCCTCAGCGGCCCGTTCCTCCATCCCCGTCTGCCCAGTCCTCTTTGTGCAGTGGTGACACTGATCAGCCCCCAAGTCCGGGATGCCCGAGTCCAGGAACCAAGCTGGGGAGGGCGGGGGGCTGGGCTGGGTCTGGAGAGCCAGGATCAGGACATTAGGGCTTGCTGCCTCAGTCTTGCCCTCTAAGCCCAGACCCTTCACCCACACACCAGGCAGCGCGCTGACTTGTGCTCAGCTGTTGGGAGCTGCAGGCAGGGAGGGTTCTGGGAGGGCAGCGCAGACTGTGCAGGCCCCACCATTGAGGGTGACTCAAGAGTATTCGAGACCAGATCCCTTGTTCAGGGACTACTAAAGTCTAGCCATGGTCAACACGGGCCCAAACGGACAGGCAGACGGCCTTTATCAAACCCTCCTGACACCTGGTCCTGCTGCTGAGCAGCCCCAGGCGAGAAGGCTGCGGACGCACAGGCCCGAGACTCAGCCTTGTCCCAGGTAGACACGCGAGCTCCGCGCGGCGCCCCGTCTGCCCTGAACAGCAGCCCTCATTGTTCGGGGCCTCGGCGGGTGCCCGGGGCTGTGTTGATCTTGGAGGCTCACCGGCCTCACAGTGTTTCCAGCGAGGTGCTCTATGGCTGCTTTATGGGAATTATTTTATGGTCCATGTAGGTGCCAGGCCACTCCCATCCTGCTGACATTTCCAGGCTAAAACGCCCGTGGTCACAGTCCACGGTGGAGCGCTGGGGCCCAGCGAACGGGACGCGTCTCCAGCAGAGCCTCAGGTGCCAGATGGGTGACTTTGCTTTTCTACAGCTCAGCTCCTCTGAGGGCCATCCTGGGGGTGGCAAGAGCTGGCTCTCGGTCCCCGGTCCTCACCCCCCACACTCCTCTTCCCGGCTGGGCTAGCAGCTGCTGGGGGCACCAGGCCCTCGGCGTTACCTCGGAGACCCACGGTACCCGTGCCCGCCTCACCCGCCCATGGCATCCCTTCCATCTCCTCACGGGAAGCTCAAAAGCCTATTTTGAAACTGAACCGTCAAGAATTAACTTCTGAACAGCATGGAGGCTCCTCAAAAAGGTAAACATCAAATTGCCGTGTGATCCAGCGACTCCACTGCCGAGTATAACTCCGAAGGCCTGGAAGCAGGGTCTCCAGCAGCTGCCTGTGCACTTTCAACATGTAGACATTCATGAAAACCAGAAGGTGGAAACCGCCCAAACGTCCGTCAGTGGATGAATGGATGAACAAGACGCGACGTGTGCACACGGTGAAGCATTACTCAGCCCGGAAAAGGAAGGGCATTCTGACACTTGCCACAGACGAACGAACCTCGAAGACCTCACGCTCAGCGACATCAGCCAGACACAAAAGGACAAATACCACGTGAGCCTGTGAGGTGCCAGAGGACTCGCACTCGCAGGCAGAAAGTAGAAATGGTGGTTGCCCGGACTGGAAAGAGGGGAGATGGGGAGCTATTGTTTAGCGGGCACAGCGTTGCTGTTTAGGATGATGAAAACCATCTGGAAACCGATAATGGTGGTTTTACGACAATGTCAGTGTACTCGGTACCACTTTAAAAGGGTCACTGTCATCAATTTTATGTTATATAAAGATTACTACAATTTTTTAAATCACCAAAAAAAAAACAAAGAAAGAATTAATTTCTTTGCACACTCCTTTCTTCTGTGTCTTCCTGTGTCCGAAGCATGAAGGTAGAAGTTCCCGGGAAAGTGGTGTTCAATCCTGGTGATTTCCATCCCCTCCAGGGACATTTAGCGATGCCTGGAGGCATTGCTGGTGCCCAGTGGGTAGAGAGCAAAGGTGCAGCTAAACACCCCATGATGCACAGGATGGGACCCCACAAAGAATCACCCCACCCCAAAGGCTGAGGTGAAAAGCGCTGCCCCGGGAGAGGAACCCCAGATGACTAAAAACAAAGCATTCATGCTGCAGAAATACCAGGAGCAGCTCCTTCTCTGTGTCTTGGTGAAGAAACAAAATACTTTCTAAGGGAGAAAAAAAAAAAAGTCTTATTCCTGCACTAGGTAGCATCCATGGACAGGCTCCAGGGGTGTGGGGTGTGCAATGTTCTTTCGGGGGCCTCTGATGACCCCTGCCTAGTAGACTGTGAGCTCTGTGGGTCATTCCTGTCTGTCTTGGTCCTTATTATACCCCCTCCGCAAAACACACCTCTACAGTTCGGACCATAGCAAATGGCCTGCACAGGACCACCAAGGCCAGCCCCGTTAGCCCTGGACACTGGCTCCCACTTTCTGGGAGTACAGTTGGGCCCCCTCCTCCCAGCCCAAAGGCACAGAGGAGAGAAACAGGATTTAAAGCCAGCTAAAGAGCCTTCCTCTCTTCCTCCACCAGGCCCCTCCCACTCTGTCCTTTCCAGATTAGATATCTACATGACTGAGACATTCCTGGCAAAAGCAATTTGTTTAAAGCAATCTGTTAGTACTTTGTGGACTTACTTAATTGAAGGGCCTGGGGAAAGGGTCAGGATGTCAGGCATGGCTGGATCCAGGAGCAGACAGATCTTATCAGGGTTCTCTCTTCATCTGACTACCTTTTCTTTCTGCTCAGCCCTGCTCTCCCTCCGGCCCTGACCTCATTCCTTCTTGAAGTAGATGACCACCTCCACGATGTCAGGAAAGGTGGGGCCAGCCCCTTCCTGCTCACATTGTCACCGTAGCTCTGTTCCAGCTCATGGCAATTCCCAAAGGGATTCTGACCACTACCCATCCACCCCACCCTCAGCCCCCCAGGTCACGTCCCACCCTGTGGATGAGTTGAGGCACTGTGGTTGGCGGGACTCTGTGCCCCAACAAGACAGCGAGAGCTTCTCAAAGGAAAAGACGCCCGAAAACAAAACCGGAATATCTGCCTCCCACCTCCCAGCCAGACTCAGCCAGCCCTGCAGAGACAGGGGCTCAGCCTGGGGTTTGCTGTCCCTTCGCAAGTTGTTCTTACCCAGCAGTACTTTGGCCTGCCCTGACAGAGCCCTCGCCCACACTCTGCTTCTCTGTCACACTGCCGTGACCCCCTCTTCCCACTGGCCACTAGGAAGCTTAGCGCCCCTCCCTGTGGTCTGCCCGCAGGGTCTGCACAGCTTCACGCTGGCCTGTGTGTGCCTTGCCAGCTCCCCCGCCTGCCCTGTTTGCCCTCATCCCAGCCTCCCTCTAAGTTGACTTGCTGTGTGGGTGTCACCAGATAAGCCACTTTAAAGCCATTCTGGAGCAGAGTGAAGGAAGAATAAAATCAAGGCCGTCAACAGTGACATAGTGCGACAGCTGGATTTTTCTTCAATTTTTAGGATATTAACACAGAAGAAACCCTGAACGGTTCTGGGGCTTCGGGATTGACAGCCTGCAAGGGGATCCTGCAGGTGTGTGGGCAGAGGGTGTTGACTGACCTGCCCAGGCCCTGAAAGGGCCAAGGATGGATGGACTAAGCACAAGCTTGGCCCAGGGCACTGCTCAGAACTATGACTCACGAGCCACCAAAGCCATTTTCCGGTCTGGGTGAATGTGGAATGAATGAATGATCGAATGAATGAATGAGACCTGAGGTTTCTCACTTCCAACCAGCACAGAGCCTCGTGGTCTGGCTCTCACTAGGAGTGCAGATCCTCCAGGGCTACAGTCTGGTAGCCACAGAGCCCTTCCTGCCCTCCCACAGCCCCCATCCCCCCACCCCCGCCAGGACCTTGCCTGGGCTCGAATCCCAGTCCTTCCATCCACCAACTGTGTCACCTTGGGCAAATTTCCTTTAGCCGCCATTACAAATTTCCACACCTCGGTGGCCAAAAACGAAAGTTCAGGTGTGGGCAGGGCCGCGCTCTCTCCAGAGGCTCCGGGGGAGGGTCCCCCCAGGCCTCCTGCAACGTCTGCTCCTCCAGGCACTCCTTGGCTTGTGGCACCTCCTCCGACCCCCGCCTCTGTCTCCACATGACCTGCATTCCTCCGCCCCGCATCTAAGGACACTTGCAAGACACTGAATATACAAAGGGACAGTGGCCATCCCACTGAGGTTTGCTGTCCCTTATCAAGTTGTTCTTACCCAACAGTGCTTTTGCCTGACCCTGGACGGACCCAAGCTCACGCTCTGCTGCCATGAACCCCTCCTCCCACTGGCCACTGGGCAGCTAGTGCCCCTCCCTGTGGCCTCCCTGCAGGGGTCTGTTCTGAAAACAGAACACCTGACCCACACTGGCAGCAACCTGCCAGGAAACCCCCATCCCCCATAAACAGGGGAGGAAGCCAGCCGGCAGTGAGCCAGGCTCTTGGGGGGCCTGACAGCCATCTCCAGTGACAATGCAGGAAGCTAAACCAGGGCTTCGGTGACAATCAGCCCCAAATGGCAAGGACTTGACTCCTAACTGACAGCTTCCTATTTTTGTCCCCACTTCTGACTAATAGCCAACCAGAGAAAGCAAAGTCCGTGCGCTGACCATCCCAGGGATGCCCCGATGCTGGGTGCAGCCTCCAGCTCCCCCACACCAACAGCCTCCAGTCAGAGCTCACCCCGAGCAGCTGCAGCTCTCCCTGCAAAGCTTCCCTGCGCCTCTGCCCACCTGTGAGCCTCTGCCCAACACTAGTGGTGGCTGAGCTACTGCTGCACCCGGTGCTGCAGAAAGCTCTGGGTAAATGGCCTCTGCTTCTCCCGTTTGAGCAACCCTTGTTTATTTCCATACCTGTCACTGTATTTAAGGCCCTCTCAGATAATCCTGGATCATCTCAGTCTGAGATCCTTCACTTAATTTCATCTGCAAACCCTCTTTCCAAATAAGTCACAGATTCTGAGTGTTAGGAGGCGGACGTAGCTTTTTGGGGGCCACCATTCACCCAGCACAGCAGGCACTTCATCACCACTTTTGGCCTCAGCGCACAGGGGGACCCGCTCCCCCCCACACCCACTGGCTGCCCGGACAGTAAGTGAATATGTGCTTAGAAAGCCATGGCTCAGAACCTGGCGGGGGACACACTGCACAGATGTCCATTACCGTTCACAGAGTGGGGAGGGGGCCCCACAGCGAAGATATGAAAAAACAAATTAGCAGAGCACAAGGTTTCTTTTTGGTGATGGAAACGTTCTAAAATTAGATTGTGGTAATGGTACAATTCTGCAAATTCACTAAACACTATTGAATTAGACACTTAAAATGAATGATCTTTATGATGTATAAACTCCATCTCTGTAAAAGCTGTTGAAAAAAAACACATTCGACTACCAGGGATGGAAAAGGTTTCCTGGGAGAGCCTGGCCCTCTGATCTTCTGCAACCCTGGGGAAGAGAGAAACACTGCCAGGGCCGCGGGGCTGTGGGGTGGGCAGCCCAGTGCCACGGGGTGATCCGGAGCCGCACCCACGAAGATGCGTGGTGGGGAAGGAGGCTGTGAAATGCTGCCTTTTTGGGGGTTGAGGCCCAGGAGCTCCTGGGCTCTTGGTATCGGATGATGTGCACGTGGCCCGGCCTTGAGGGATGAAGCCCCGCTGCCCAGTGCTCCAGTGGCTGCCCGCAGGGCTTCCGCTGGGAACTTCAGTCTTCTCCTGGGACTGGGCGGCTCACCTCGCTCCTGAAAAACAAGCTTGCCTTCTTGTGATCCAGTGTCTTTGGGACTTGGGGTTCCCCGCTAAAGCCCCTGGCTCCCACAAAGCCCCTCAATTCCAGCCCCAGCTGCCCCCTGCCAGCCCTGCCCCATAGCAGCTGTGTGACCTCGGGTGAGCTGTGTGACCCCGGGTGAGCTGTGTGACCCATGCTTCAGTTTCCCTAAGTAGGAACCTGGGGTGATGGCAAAGCCTCTCTTACCGCCGCCCCCGCCCCTCCAGCAGGCCATACTCCCAGCAGGCAGCACCCCAGCACTTCCTCAGAGACCACCCCCTGCTGCACCCACCCAGGAAGGAGCTGAAGACCCTGGGAAGTTAAGTCCACTGCACCCCCTGACTGAGGCGTGTGGACCCCCTGGGCCAGCCATGTCCCTGAGCCCAGGTGTGTCTGGGACGGCCCTGCCTGGCTTCCTCCCCGTCCCTGGCTGGCCCCAAGAACCCTTCCTCAATCAGCAGCTTGTACACAAGTCCTGGGCTGAGGGTCTGCGGTGGGAGCCGAACTGGAGACACCCTCACACAGGGCTATGGGGAAGATTAGACAGGCTACTACTTTTTTTAGATTCAGTCTGGCTCTGTCGCCCAGGCTGGAGTGCAATGGCACAATCTCGGCTCACAGCAACCTCTGCCTCCAGGGTTCAAGTGATTCTTCTGCCTCAGCCTCCTGAGTACCTGGGATTACAGGTGCCCCCCCACCACATCTGGCTAATTTTTGTTTTTTAGTAGAGATGGGTTTCACCCTGTTGGCCAGGCTGGTCTTGAACTCCTGACCTCCTGTGATCCGCCCACCTCAGCCTCTCAAAGTGCTGGGATTATAACTGTGAGCCACTGCACCCAGCCCACGTTACTACATTTAAACTGCCAGACAGGGCCTGGCACCTTCCACACACTGTGCCGAGATCACGCCACTGCACTCCAGCCTGGGTGACAGAGCGAGACTCTGGCTCTAAAAAAAAGAAAAAGGGAATGAAGTCTAATACAGGCCTCAACGTAGACAGAAAGTGATGCAATCTCAGCTCACTGCAGCCTCCACCTCCTGGGCTCAAGCAATCCTCCCACCTCAGCCTCCTGAGTAGCTGGGACTACAGGTATGTGCCACCATTCCCGGCTAATTTTTGTATTTTTTGTAGAAATGAGGTTTCAACATGTTGTCCAGGCTGGTCTTGAACTCCTGGCCTCAAGCGATCCACCCGCCTCGGCCACCTAAAGTGCTGGGATTATAAGCGTGAGGCACTGCACCCGGCCTAATTTTCTGTTACGTGAATTTCGCCTCAATATAAGAACTAGTCCCTCACTCCTGGGGTGCTGTGAGAACCGGCTGGGTTCCTTCCTGCATGGCATCTGGTGCAGGGCCTGGCACATGGGGTGTGTGAGTGTAGGCTCATGAGGACCCATTCTCCCCAGCACAGTGAAGACGTCCAGCAGTAGCCTCGGCCACCTGAAATGCAGAGAGTGTTCTTGGATGCTGGATTAAAAGGTGGGTTTCATCCCAGGGAAATGAGCCCAGTGCTTGCTGAAACCTGGGTAGTATCTCAGACAAGAAGACTCTAAGCCGCCGCAACAAGAAACCAGCCACTGGCAGCAATATTTACACGCTGGTCATGCACGTTCCAAAGGAGCAGCACCAGAGGGTTTTGCTACTGAGCAGAGAGCGCGCCTGGCTGGGATCAGTCCTGTGGAAAGCACAGTCTGTGCACAATCACACGGGCAGATCAAAGACGGGCTGCCTTCCCACAGTCTCGGGGGAAGATGGTGCAACCAGGGAACTTGCCTCAAGCCTTGAACATCAGATAAGGCTGAATGTGTCAGTGAGAAGAACAGAGCTGCAGAGGAGCCCTCGGTTACTCCATCCAGCTCCTGACCCACCAGTTCCATCATGACGTTGGTCGGCTCCTTTATGTTGGATTAACAGGGATGCTGGTGATTTGGATTCTTTTTTTTTAAGGTCTTTGGAGGTCATGTTTATGGTTGTGATTTTGAAGACTTGTTTATTTGATGATAAAATGAGTGGGAAAGGAATTTTCAACAGAGTGAGATTTTTGTAAAAGAATGTGGATGAGATAGGTCCGTGAAGGATAGAGCCTTCTCCCTGGCCCGGCTCCTGCTGAATCCGTCAGCAGCCACAGCACAGCACACCGAGACCCCTCGCCCCAGAGCGCTTACCTGCCCCCGTTAGGAAGCGTGAGCGGATGATAGGTTTTGTTGACAGAGTTTAGAACCCTCATCTTTTAGAAAAATCCAGATGAAAACAGGGAACGGCGTTGGAAGTGGCTATGCTGTCCAGATGCACGGGGGCCGGCCAGCAGGAGCCGGAAGGGAGCCGGAGGGGCCCCTGGCTTTCTAACTCATGGTCAAACGGCTATTTTTATTCAGAGCGAGTTCAGGGAAAAAATGCCTTAGAACAAAGGATGATATGGATAAGATGAACAAATTCACTTTTTATCTTAGATGAAGAGTGACTTGCAAAGCCAGTTGACTTCGAGGCCACTTTCTCAAGGCCGAACACCCTCCTGCAGCAATTTCAGAGAAATCCCTCCTCCCTGACCCACACAGACATATCTGGGTTTTTTTTTTTTTTGTATTTGTTTTAGAGAATTTTGTGGGATGGAAGAGGGGAGGTGTAGAGAGGGACACCATTTTGGCCTCAGAGGCTCCTGGCTAGAATAGAAAAATCAAGTCAATCGGAACAACTAAGTCCTTGAAGTTTTTCTGGTCACCTTCTGGGCAGATCTGGCCATCCCGACATGCCATCGCTGGCGGCGTTTCTGTTATTTATCCCCACTCCATTCTGCAGAGGCTTTAGGGGAGCTTAGAAAGTGACACCGACACAGACAGATAAATTAGAAGTGGGCGAGAAAGATGAGAGGAAGGAAAACAAAGTCAGAGACAGGAGGGGTCCGGGCGGCGGGAGGTCTGTGCCCCGCCAAGCGAGCAGCGGAGCACCGAGCCTCCCAGACAGCACAGAGGACACCTGGCCTGACTTCCCTCATGAGCCCGGCCGGCCTCCTCCTCACCCTCAGGGGCCCCGGGGTCCACTCTCTGACCACACCACGCTGCCTCTTGTGGACCCCCATCTAGATGTCTTCCTGCTGGCCAGGCGGCTACACCAGGGCGGACAGGAGCTGTGTCTGTGTCACCCCTGTCCCCAGGGCCTGAGTGTTTGGTTAGTACTTGCTGAACAAATGAATGAATGAATCGGCAGACGAGTGAATGAACACAGTCAGCTAAGAGAATTCACTCCTCCCCATCACCAGGCCAAGGGACAAGCTGGGAGAAGAAAGCCATCTGTCTGCCCTGGCACAGCTGGCCCAGAGCCAGGCTGTGGTCACTCTCCTTCTTGTTAGAGGCATGTAGTGAGTGACAACTTCAGCCTGTTTGTTCATTCTCCAATGCCACAGACATTTGCAGGTCACCTACTCTCACAGTTCGAATCCCTGCTCTGCTGTGTGGCCTTGGCCAGGCTACCAAAACTCTCTCTGCCCTCATTCCCCTACCTGGAAAATAGGAATAAGAGCAGTGTCGTACTCTGAGGGACCCTGGGAGGGCTCGCAGGCTGGAGTTGACCACTGCTAGCGTTTTCATGACTCAGGTCCAACTGGGGGACATGAAGGTGAGAGAACAGGATCCTCCCTGCAGGAGCGCCTAGAGCCAGTCCAAACTCAGGCAGCCCTCAGCCCCCATGGCAGGCCATCTCTGAAAGCCCATTCAGATGTCCCTGGCCCCTCCACCAAGGAGCAGCCCTAGTCATGCTCCGTCAGGAAGGCGTGAGTGCACCATGGCACTGGCCATAGCCGCTGCGTGTGTAGGCCTGGCTGCTGCTGCCTTCTGACTGCTGTGTGTTCTGGTCACAGGGAAGCCCACTCGCCCCCCACCTCTGTGCCTTTGCCCAACCAGTTTCCCCTCCCTGGGTCTCCCTTTCTTGGCCATCTGAGCAGCCGTCTGCAAAGTGGACCCCAGGAAGCCCGCTTCCCCTCCCCAGCCTTCCTTCGGAGCCAGCCGTTCACCAGCAGCCAGGAGCTCAGAGGCGGGGCAGGGTGTGAGACCCTGAGCGTCGGTAGGGGCATGGGTCACTGGAGGAGCCTCCAGAAGGGGCAGAGAAGGAGAAGGAAGAGATAGGAAGGAGGGAGAGGAAGGAGAGAGAAGGAGAGGAAGGAGAGAGAAGGAGAGGAAGGAGAGAGGGAGAGGAAGGAGAGAGGGAGAAGAAGGAGAGAGGGAGAGGAAGGAGAGAGGGAGAAGGAG
>PVKP010019852.1:0-41680 GCA_004027715.1 Plecturocebus donacophilus | reverse complement strand
GGAATCTATGTACTTTTCACTGTGCGACTCGCAACGCTAGCTAAAACAGCAGCGTTGAAATTCGTGGTGCTTTTCTGCCCGGGGGTCTCCGGTCTGGCTTCTCAGTCCCTCTTTCAGTCAGCTGGATGGACTGCTCTGACTTCCCAGAGCGCCAAACATCATCCAAAAGGAGACTCAGTCCCGTTTACTCCGCACCAAGAGCCGCCGAGCCGAGACGCCGGCAAAAAAGCCGCACCAGCCGAAAGGGTCACGCTGGCGACCTGTGGGGCTCCTCCGCTGGGAATGTCCTGGTCCGTGGGCAGCAAAAATTTATCGGTAAGTGTGGCGTCCACTGGCTCTCTGCGCTTTTACTGGGAGCTGCAATCCTGAGCTGCTAGTGACCGGCCATCTTGGATCTCTCTCCATAAAAATATTTTTTAAAAAGCACCTGGGACTGCTTTCCTCTTTTCTGACAGGAAGTAAAAACTTATTTTACAATATGTTTTTATGCTCCAAAAATGTTTTTGTTTTTTTAGGCTGCAATATATTCCATGTGGATTTGCTTATCTCTTTTTAAAGTATTGTTGTATGAAAACATGTTTTTTTCTCATTCCATTACTGAGATTGGCATATATTTAAAATCCTTGAGCAAGTGATATATTTTTACAAGGTATTTTGAATCTCAGAAAGGATGAAAATGTACAAAGAAAGGCTATCATTTAACCTATGTAAGGCTAAGCACTTTAAATCATCTTTATCATTTTCTTAAACTTGCCACTGCAGCTGAGCCAACGATTTTAATAAATGCTGTAGGTGAACATGAATGCATTTTCTCAACATCTACAATTTTAAGCTTCCTTCTGACCATATATTTATCATTATCTGGCAATGTAGGGCAAGAGTTTTTTAGTTGATTCATCAAGAAAGAATACTGTTTTGCTCCATAATAGACGTATTGGATCCTATCACCATGTTGGAGCTTTAGCTAAAAAAGGCATTCTATTTTACTATAATTCTTTTTTTCTCCTTCCCTTCCCCTATTTTGCTATAATTCTTCATTTTTTAGAACACTATGTCTCTCTTGCTATTGCCCCAAGGGTATCTTACATTTCTATTAAAATACCTACATCTAAGCAATGACTATAGTTTTGTTGAGAGCAGATATCATTAGACAATATCAGCTAATTTATGTCATGTGGAAACTTTTCCCAACTTTCATCTGATATATAATTTGTGAATTGTTTTTAGTGAATGATTAATAGTTGATTATTGCATATGAATGTAAGATATTTGAAATTTTATTGATATGTTTATTTTGGCAAAATTATTCTTCAGTTAGAGAACGTTATGGTGGACTTGAGAATAAAATTTATTCTATCAGTGCCAGTTCAATGAGAACTAAATTATTGTTATAATGAAATAGCTAAATGAATTGGTTTTGGAAAATGTAACTTACATCCCCACTTTGTGAAAATTTTCTCATTGGACAAACGTTTGTTTTTTCTGACAATTTTTTATATGGAAAACATGTCTATTATGCTCTTAGTCAATAATTTTGTCTCATTTTTTAAAAGTAAATGGCATTTGTAAAATAGTGCTAACCATGTACATGAATTTGACATGGCCAGATGCAGCTTCCTCACTGTAAAACAGGAAAATCTACTGTGTTTCAGTAACTAAATACTCTTCACTAACCTCTCCCTCACAGTCTGCCCACATTACTTGAAATAATGAATAGAATGATTAGCTCTTTGTACAAAAAATTCTGGTAATTACAAGAGCGATCCTTATATTCACTTTATAAATGAGGACATCCAGCCTCAATTATGTATGTAGTTGGCCCAATATGACATGGGGAAAACTTGTGAAACCAATTAAATTTATATATATACACATATATTAATTCATATATATATTAATATCTATATTAAATTAATTTATATATATATTAAATTCATATATGTGTGTATATGAATTTAATATGTATACAGACATACATATGCATACACACACATATATATGAAGAAGTACAGGTATACTTTATTTCTTCACCTTTATATATATATGTGTGTGTGTGTATTCATAGATGTATTATGCATATATATCTAAAAATTTTCTATCAGCCCTTCTAGACACATTGTCGGTACTACATTAAAGTTGCATTAATTAAAGGTAACAACCTTCAAAAATCCACAATGATTATCTATGATTATGAAATATGCTATCTATTTGCAGATATAATTTCCTTCTAAGGTGAATGTGTACTGTTTATTGATTATGTGAAAGGTACACTTTGCTTTTTCACCTTTAATAAAGATACATTGCTTCTTAGTAGTGATATTGCACTATATCTTTTAGAAGACAGTACAATTGGAATATGATATCTGTTGTAATTTTGCCTTACATAAGCCATGTTATTTCTGCTCTTAGCATTGTTGGGACTAAGTGCAATCCTATTTGGTGTTTGAGGCTTGAAATTTAAAGAAAACATGTCAGATGGGGTTTCTGAGATACATGTATCTGCCTCCCTGCTTAGGTAGTTGAATGTGAAGTGATTCAATATACTTATGAAGAAACAGAAATTCTTCAGCTGTAGGAAAATCAAACCTGAGCAAAGAGTGTTTAAAGGTCAAAGTATTATCTACCTGACCTCTGCAAAAAATTGGTATATTAAAAAATTTGTATATATATAACTTTTTATTAAAAATATATGTGTATATAATTTTTATTAAAATATAGGTTTTTTTGTGATAGAATATGAAGCTTTTTCTTGAGATAGGGTCTCAATCTGTCACAGGCGGGAGTGTAGTGGCACAATCACTGTTAATTGCAGCCTCAACCTCCCAAGCTCAGGCGATCCTCTCACCTCAGCCTCCTGAGTAGCTGGGACTATAGGAACACACCATTATGCCCAGCAATTTTTTTTCTTTTTCAGTTACGGTGTTGCACTATGTTATCCTGGCTGGTCTGGAACTCCTGGGATCAAACAGTCCTCCCATTTTGGTTTCTCAAAGTGCTGAAATTACAGGTATGAGCCACCATATTGAGCCAAGAAGTTGTATTTTTTGAGAGACTTTTGTAGAGGATTAAGGAAACACTATATATTCTATGTGATGAAAAACTATCACAGACAGAAAACATATATTTTATAAGGTATTCTAAATGCACTGAGAATGCTGTCATTTAACAAATTATATCTTATCTAATATGGGTATAGGAACCACCTTGTTGAAAAACAATTATTTGCATTAACATTTTGGAAGTGTTACTTCTTCTCAGAAAACATTTTATACCATATCTAGGATGTATTAATTTTATTTTGCCTCATTTAGCTGTTTTATTACAAATAAAATAATAACAGCTAACACTTAGTGATTATTCAGTGTGCACTAAAGTGATTTATGTAAGACAGCATATTTAATCTTTGCATAGCAACTCTGTGAGACAGTGTGCTGGTTAATTTTGGGTGTCAGTCTGAGTGGATTAAGGGATATCTAAATAGGTGGTAAAGTATTATTTCTAAGAGCATCACTAAGGGTGTTTCTAGAGGACATTGGTGGGTATGTCAGATGGCTAAGTGGGTAGATTAGCCCTTAATGTGGGCAGATACCATCAAATGGTCTGGGGACCCAGATGGAATAAAAAAGGCAGAGGAAGTGTAAGTTTTCCCTCTGTCTTTCTCTCCTGAAGCTGGAATGTCCTTCTTCTACTGCCTTGGACATTAGAACTTCAGCTTCTCTGGCCTTTGGACTTCAGAACTTGTACCAGCAAATTTCTGGGCCCTCAAGCCTGGCCTTGCACTGAAAATTAGGGAGTCATATCGTTTATTTCCCTGGTTATGAGGCTTCCAGACTTTGAGCCATATTAGCAGCATCCCAGGGTCTCCAACTTGCAGACAGCCTATTGTTGGACTTGCCTCTATAATTCCCCTGAAAACTTTTTCTCCATTTTCTCTCTCTCTCTCTCTCTCTACCATCCTATTGCTTTTGTTTCTCTGGAGAACTGTAACACAGACAGGTAAAAACTTAACATGCTCGTTTAATAGACAAGGAAAATGAGATCCAACGTGTTTAAGTAATTTGCCTATGGCAGAGCCAGGATTCAAATCCAGACATTATGACCTCAGATTCCCTGCTCTTATCTGTTAAGGTTTTGTTATTTTTCAGAATGACAATATCAACATCACCTTGCAGTGTTTAGAAATAGAAAGCCAAGCAAAAAATATACTTCTACTCAAAAAGACTAATTAAAGAGAATCAAATGAAAAAGGTAGTTATAGAAATGTAGACAGGATTAAATAAACTAGAAAAAATGCTGAGGCAACTTGGAAGTAACCAAAAGCAGAAAGCTATTGCCACTACTAAATCTGATGGAGCAAAGATAAGAAATTGTTATAAGGAAATGAGTCAGAGCCAGAGCCAGAGCTTTCTTCCTAGAGGAACTCAGTACCTTCAGGAGATATGGTACCACAACAGGAAGGGAATAGGGATAGATATATTCTCGTTACAGGACTGCTGTGTTTGCATGCCTGCTGTGCAGCAACTACCAACACACTGAAACAGCAGGGTATGCAGCAGAGAAAGAGCTTGCTAATCACAAGGCTGCAGAGGGAGAAGATGCAAGGAATCTGGAAGCCTCAAATCTGTCTCCTCAAGGAGTTCTTGGCAAGAGGTTTTAAGGTGATCATGGAGGGCAAGGAGCTGGAAAATTGGGGTCATTGATTGCTTGTAATAAAGGGGATAAAATCAACAGGTTATAGAAACTGTATGCTTCCATGAGTCTGCTCTTTTCTGGGCCCTCAGACCAGGTAGTACTGGTAGTTTTATCAGTATTAGAAAACTAAAGCAGAAACTCAAAAGGAAAGCTTATTATTTTATAAAGTCTTAGACCTTATCTATAGAACATAAAAAGAACAGTGAGTCTTGTGACAAGAGCTACATCATCGTAGCTAAGATAGCAAGCAGTGATTAGCTACAAAGAAGTGGGTCAAAGGGAAATCTGATATTCTGTGAACCTACTTAAATTTTGTTATAATTTCTCCCTGAGTTGATTGATAAAATGTCCTTGGGGATGATTTCACACTGTCCTCTCTCTTCTTCTGTTCATCAGTCTCCTAACAGCTTGTCTGCCACTCCAAATGCAATTGAAAGACAGCTTATAGTCTAAGCTCAAAGACTCAGTCTATAACACCACTGAGAAGAGAAGAGAAAAGAACTGGCAGTAGTGGCAGATGGAAAATTAGAAACACATGAAATAAAATCAGTATACTTTTTGCTTCCAGTATTACCAGTGATGTTTCTAAATTAATCATCATTCATAATTAATCATATATTCCATTTTATATTATAAATTGTTTCAGTGATTATTTTTCATTATATTGACTCAAAGTGGATCACTGTCTTTAAAAGTCATTATAAAATTAATATATTCTTATTATTGTGACATATAAGACATTAAAGATTAACCTAGCTCATTAAACGGTGTTATGTGAACATAAATAGTAATATTATTTTTTAAGTAATCAATCATACTACAATATTGTAAATATTAATTTTTATGGAGCAAAATCTATGTTAATTTTGGGAGCATATATGTAGGTTGCATTTAGTTTATTATTCATATCACTGAAATTGATTTTTAGCTTTAAAGTTTACTGTTTATTTCAAAGCCAAATGCAAAGCCAATAATTCTTATAATACATATTTGTATAATAGGGCTATTAGATTTAATTACTGAAAGAACACAGTGTGTTGTCCTTTGGGTCACACAGTGAAGATGATAGTCAAGCACTGTTAAATACCTTTCAAACCCATCATAATTGATAAAGCCTAGAGCATACCATGCCTCTGAAGAAAAAAAAAAACAGTAATCACTACCTCATTATAGTATCCAGGAAAATTTGCTGTAGAAAGTGAAACAGATTATTTTATTTTTAGTATATTTGTAATATACAGTAGGGTTTCCTAAGGAGTTCATTTTCACTGCTAAAAATATTTTTAATAATTGCACATTATAAAGTGTACAAAATTTAGAAAAGAAAAATGTTTTTTTCTAATCTTATGGTAATAGGTTTTATGTAAAACCATTAGGCAATATATGAGCCATAGCAGGGAAAACAACTAACATTTCATTAATAAGCACCATCATATGAATTTTTTCTATTTTTATTAAGCTGTTTTGATAAATATTTTACATACATTAGCTAGTGTAGTCTCACAATAACACTATGAGTTAACTACTAATTTTATTTACAGTTTTTAGTTGATGGGAACCCATGTTCAGAATGGTTGATTAGCTTAATTACCTGAGGTCTCACATGTCATAAGAAGTAGAGCAGTGAATAATCTTAAATAGTGTCTGAACTCTAAATTTTGCTTTCAGTACTTACTACAAAATAAGTTCCAAAAGGGTGAAGTCTTTAGTATGTAGCTAGATCTCTAGTGCCTGGAACATAATAGACATTAAAACACATATAAAAGAAAATTTTGATTCTTTTATTGACTCTGAGCTTCTCATTCTTAATATCCACACTAAACTACATAGTAATAAAAATGAATTTAAAGGAAGTAATAAAAATGTGTGACATATTTTAAATGTTTACCTTGACAACAAAAAACATATTTAACTGTATAAACAATACGACGGATTGGTTACCAGAAACTTATATTTATAAAAAACTATCAGAAACTTTTGTTATACATACTATTTTCTTATATAATTTAGTTAAGAAATTAGAAATCTCATGAAGGTAACATTAATGCTAAACATATTTTAAAAGTAAAATAAATAGAATCTTAAGGAAGTCTGAGAAGTAAAAGCAAACTTAGAAAATATAAAGTGATCTCCCTTTTAGTCTGTTGGGAAAATCTTAAATAGGATTCTACAGAATAAAAGAAAATTGGATTATAATTTCAATGTGGTGACTCATGCAGCATGGTTTTTATAGTAATAAAAAATTCAAAGACATTTTCAGCATTCTTTAATTAATTCTACTGAAATTTAACCAAAATGCAGTAAGTTGGCATAACAATTAATCTTTAATAAAATAGAATGCATTAATGCATGCCAAACCCTCTATAGAAAGTATATATTTTTCATTTTAATATATTGTTTGTCTACATGAAGCTCAAAAAATTGAGAGATAAAGTCCAGAAATAAATAATTCATGTATCATATGGATTGTTTCTTTTAAGCCAACCAGCTCAGTTGTATACAGTAGACATTTCAATACTTACCTTATTAACCTGAATTAACTCTTATACTATGAAAACTACTCATATGACATAACTCCTATAACAAGCCCTAGTTTATTATTTTAAATATTTCATTTGCTGTTGGGTTTCAATTAGCCTAGGGAGAAAAAGCCTTTTATTTTGCATATATGTGTGTGAGTATATGTGCTTATAGTTGTCTTAACCTGAATTTCACTAGCATAGACCGAGACTTTAACATCCAAATGTCTAACATGATTCATCATTTCTGGAATTCATTTTATTTACAAAAAATTTTAACCCATATACTTGTTCTATAACTTAAATTAAAAAAAAATTAATGGTAGTATTGTCTTTCCTGGTGCACCTAATTAAAAAAATATATATACATATGTGTATATATAAACCTTTGTGGAAAACATATATATATATGTATATATATACCCACATATATAGTGTGTATATACATGTGTATATATAGATATATACACACACACACATATATATATATAGATATATACACACACACACATATATATATAACAGAATGAAGATTTTGAATAGTAAAGGTTACTCAAGAGAAGATATGTTGTCTATTAACAAAAGTTCACACAAGAAAAGACCAAGCAATGACATGTAATAATGAATGATCAAAGGAAAAAGAAACTAGAAGTTTTTTATGCAAAATAGAATAAAATACTAATCAGTTTTAGTTTCCCTTGATCACTCTTCAATTTTAGCCTAGTTACCAGTGTAAGAGCCCTAGAGCTTTTGATAAGTTATATACATAGTAAATATAAAAAACACATGAAATGAAGAGACTGAAATAATTCGGTGACTAAATGAGATAAAATTTTTAGTCTAATCCTGTGATTTCAAAGGTCACATTAACCGTGATCACTTTAGACACATGCAGCAGGTTTGTTTCCTTTCTCCCATTCATGCTGAGCAATTACACTGCCTCTTGCATCAAAAGTACAATAGAACCCCAGGAGATGGAAATTTAAGTGACCCAGAGGATAGATTATCTCTCTCTCTTAAGGTCTGCCTGGTTGTTTTTTATGTCTATTTTTCTACAGTTTGTTTTTTGAATGGTAGAAAGTGCCGGTAGAAGTAATAAAAGTTTGTTTTGCACTTTATTTGTAAATTAAATACAAGCAGGTGCTCAATAAGCAAATTAAATACCTACAGGTGTTCTGAATGGCCTTAGAGAGAGAAAAAGACAGTCTCTGCTCTTTAGAAGCTATGGAAAAACAGAAAAGTCAATTAAAAGTGCATAGCTCTTTTGTGAATGTGATGATAGAGGATTCTTTGCAAGTACATAGAAAGTTTCAGGATAATGGGACATGTTGCCTGAGATAGAAGAGTTTAGGAATAAGCTTCCATCAAGACATGAATAAAATTTTAGTCCTAAGGGGAAAATATGTGCTAAAATTTGTTTATTGCTCAACATGACAAGAAAGTATGTTATGTGAAATTATATATATTTATAGTTACTAAGTTATACATGCATTATAAGCATGTAATTAATTTGTTATATATATAATTTGTTGTTATAAAACACAATAATAAAATATATAATATAAATTTATATATAATGTGATATATGTTAAGCTAGAAAGAAAAAAGAATATTTGATTATTTTTTTTGCCTTCTAAGAATTGTTTAACTGGAATAGTATAAAAGTTACCAAAAAATGAGAAAAAGTAAAAATATGAGATTTATATTTTAGAGAGCCCACTGGAAACTCTCAGAACTGATTTAAAAGGGAAACAAAATGAAATGAAGAAATAGTATTTTACTGTAGTGAGAAATGATGAAGGAGAAGTTCACCATTTGTTAGAGAACATAGAAATTAGGATCAGACTTTTGAAATTAAAAGCATTCCAAATGCCAATACTGCGATGTTGGATAACAACTAAAGCGCTATAAACCTCTATTTTTTAACACCAAAAATAGATGTAATAGTAACATAAATCTCAGAGCACATGTGGAGCCTATTTTGAACATAGTATTCAAACATACTGTTTTATTGAAGTTTCACTCATGTACAAGAAACTTCACATATAAAGTGTACAGATTGCTGAGGTTTGACATATCTACACAATCATAAAACCAACATTGGGATCAATATAATGAACACCCACATCACCCTGAGCATTCCTCATGCTTTTTTGCAATTCATGTGGTTTAAATCATTTTAAAGATACGATCTTAAATTCACAGGATTTAAATCATTTTAAAGATAAAATATTAAGATAACTGACTTTTTAATTTTTTTTTAAATAATTAAAAATTCACACAATGTTATAGAGATTTTACAAACACTTTCCCCATACCCTTACTCAGTTTTCTCAGTGGACACATTTTATATAATGACAATACAATCAAAAACTTGAACTTGACATTGGTACAATGTGTATATAGCGCTATGTCACATTATCATATGTGTAGATTCTTATAACGATGACCACAATCAAGATGCAGAACTATTTTATCACAATGATCTTCCTTGTGCTACTTGATAGTCAAAGCCTATTTATTTCCCTCCACAGTTTCTCACTCTTGTCAACCACTAATCTATTTTCATCTCTAAAATTTTATCATTTCAAGAATGTTATATAAGTGGAATCATACAGGAAGTAACCTGTCGATGTTGGCTTTTTTCCCACTAGCATAGTAGTCTTGGTATCTATCTGCATTGCCAAGAGTATCAGTAGTTCATTAGTCTATTGTTGAATAGCATTTATTCTATGGTATGGTTGTACCACAGCTGATATGAAAAATTATGTATAGGGTTTTTTTGTGTAGACATAGTTTTTAAATCCGTGGGTAAATATTTAATACTTGAATTGATGGATCATATGTTAACTGTATGTTTAGTTGTTTTTGTTTTCTTGTTTGTTTTATAAGAACTGACAGACGATTTTCCAGATTAACTATACCATTTTGCCTTCTTACCCACTAATGCTATTATCATTTTTAAACTGACAAATAAAATTTGTATACAGTTACAGTGCACAACATGATATTTTGAAATATGTGTATATTGTGGAATGGCTACATCAAGCTAGGTAATGTATGCATTGCCTCAAATACCTATTATTTCTTTGTTGTGGGAACACTTAAAATCTACTCTTTCAGCATTTTCAATTATACAATATGTTGTTATTAACTGTAGTTATCACCTTGTAAAACTGATATCTGGAATATATTTCTCCTGTCTAATTGAAATTTTGTATCCTGCGACCAACCTCTTCCCAATCCATAACCTCCCTCACCTCCCCCAATAAAAAAGCTCCTAGTAACAACCATTCTACTCTGTCTCTATGAACTGTACCTTTGGAATTCCATACATATGTGAGATAATATTATATTTGTTTTTCTGTGCCTGGCTCATTTTACTTAACACATTCCAGGTTCTTCCATATACATATATATGGGAGAATATATATATAAATATATATCTCTTATATACATATATATCATTATGAATTTAAATTTGAGTTTGAATATATATATTCAAATTCATAATGATACATTATTACACATTTATTAGAATATTATATACATAATGTGTGTGTTGATATTTACCAGAGTATTAATAGATAAATATAATGTTGATATATAATATATAACATTAAATTATATATCATAAATACTATATTATGATATATATAAAAATCCTTAGAAGGCAAAAAATCAATAGCACAGATAGATTAGCATTTTCAATTACACAATACATTGTTATTAACTGTATTTACTACCTTGTAAAATTGATATTTGGAATATATTTCTCCTAACTAATTGAAATTTTGTATCCTTTGACCAATCTCTTCCCAATCCTTCCCCCATTCCCCCAACAGCTTCAAATAACAACATATGTATACCAACATGAATCAAGCAGACACTGGAGCTGTTGTATTATTACAAAAACAAAGAAAATTGTTTAATTATGTCAGTGATATCAGTTCAGGAAAAGTATATAGCCAGCTCTATGTCTCACAACAGAACATTAATTCATAAAGTTTTAGCACATTAAACTGAAAGAATAAATAGAATGATCCATATTATGGTTATACATTTTAAGACCCCTCTTTAAATAATAGAAAGAACAAATGGGAAAAAAATTAGTAAGGCTATAGTAAACTTGAACAAAACTGTCAGCCAACTCCATCAATAAGTTGGTATTAATAGAAAAATCAAGCCAACAATAACAGAAATCATATTCTTTTTAAATGCATAAAGCTCCTTTATCAAGATAGATCATATTTAAGCGACTAAAATGTTTCAGCAAATTTAAAACAATCAGGTAAATTCAGTAGTTTCTCTGGACATGATGGAATTAAATGCAAAGTCAGTAACAGATAAAATGCCCAAGTATTTCAAAACCAATTAACACTTGCCTCAACAACACATGGATTGAAAGGGAAAACAGAAAATATATTGAACTGAATGAAAATAAAAATATAACATATTAATATTTGTTTCATGGAACTAAAGCAATGTTGAAAGAAAATTCTATGACACCAAATCCTAAAGTAGAAAAGAAGGCATGTATCGCTTCACTGACCTAAGCTTTCACTTTAAAAATTTAAAAAAGAAAATCAACTTATATCAAAAGTAAGCAGAACAAATGAAATAATAGAGATAAAATTAGAAATCAAGGAAATTGAAAAGAAGTAAATAATTTTAAAAACCAATAAAATCAGTAACTGATTCACCGAGAAAATTATAAGATTGATAAACTTCTAACCAGAATAAATAAGAATCAAACTACCAATATCAGAAATGAGAAAGATACCAACACTACAATTGTTTCAGAAATTATTAATAGAAGGGTGAAAAGGGAATATTTTCAACAACTTTATGACTATTATTTTGACAGCTTAGGTGAAAGGGACAATATTCTCAGATAAGTTCCAAACAACTAATGCTCATTCAAGAAGAAATGAATGACCTGAATAGCCTACTATATCTTAAAGAAGTTTAATTTTTAGTTAAAAATTTATTCACATAGAATACAGATTAAAAAGGAAGAATTAAAACTCTCTTTGTTCTTAGATATTATTGTCACCTCTGTAGAAAGTTTTAAGAATGCTCCTAAAAAGTTCTTAAAACCAAAAAGTGAATTTAGTAAGGCTATGTTTACTATACAAAAAATCTACTGTGTATATAAATGCTAACAACACAACATCACCAATTGAAGTCAAATAAAAAGTACCACTTAATGATAGCATAAAAATATTTAGTAATGCATTTGGAAAACAAATGCATTGAAATGAGCTCTCATTGAACATCTCTTAAAGATTGCTTAATGTATCAGGACATGCTAGTTTGTATTGTGGGATTTTCCCTGATACAGTACAGATTTTTGGTGAAATTATTTTTCCTCTTTTCAGTAGGCAAGGCAAGTTTCAGGTCTCAGGGCACCCATAGTCTTTGAAAATTAAACCTAACCCTTCACTGCCCTCAATATATGGTCCATTCTTATTTGCACTGGTGATAAGCTAAAATTATTTTCTCCATTTTGGGCTGCAGTGTTACCATATTTTCTCTTCACAAGGTCAGAGAAGGGCAGCAGAAAGGATTAAAGATATCCTGTATTTTACTTATTTATGTGACACTGCTTTCTCTTTGCAAAGCCCAGTTATTAGGATATAATGAAATCTGCTTTTGGTTCCATTATTGGAAATCAAAACTTCATCTTTAAAATAACACAAACTACCAACTCTCCACTAGAAATCTAGTGTAGCGTTTTTATCGTGAGATCTGCTGGGATCTTTTTCTAATAGCCCAATTCTGTTTCACATTGATAAAAAAACAGTACACGTACCTTGGTCCTTAAAAAGCTTTCCACACTCTAAACACGTCCAGTTACTTTTGACTTTCAGGCTTTGCTAATGGTGTTATAAGGAACACGTATGGAGGTTTGTCACAGATCATAGAATATGCAAGTTTTTAAATATTTCCATCCAATATATCGGTTCTCCATAGCTTCCTCTCCCTGTATCACCACTAATAATTGTGTACCTTTCCTTCCCCACTCATATTTCCCCTAGTATTTGTGAAATAGAGAAATTTAGCTGTACCTCAAGCTTATAGATTACATTTGTGTTACTCCTCAGAAACACCATCTCTACATCAACAGAGGTTCTGCCTAACAACATTGTTAATGGAACAAGCTTACTGCTCATTTGTCTCTTATTGGGCTTAATAAAAAAAATCCCTTTTGAATTCCATCCTCCTCAGAGAAGCTAAACCATGAAAACAAACAAAACAAAGAACAACAACAAAAGGCTATCTTGAACTCCCCCTATGAGTTTAGCATTTTATTCTTTTGACCCTAAAAAAAAAAAGTGGATTCAAAAGACAGGTATATGCTCAGCATTCGGGGCATTGCTATTTTACTCAAGAAGGAAAACAATCAAACGAAATAGCCCTTATTACAACCAATAAAACCCAGATTTTCTAATAATTGTAAAATATTTTAATAAGATCTCCTGCTTGGGAAGATAGGGAATAGTAATTAAACGGCCCTTTGTGAATAGGAGGGTATGCAAATATGGATATAGACTTTGGAGAGGATTGATCTTTTCCTTAGAAATAAACTGAAGTCTGAATCCACGCGAAAAGGATTAAAATTTTGTCAATGGAAAATGTAGAGGATGTCCGGACTATAAAAAACAAACAAACCTGATGCTGTAAACTCCATCTATTACCTCTTTTCTAACATGTGCAATAAAATATATGTGATTTACAATTCTATATCAATCAAAACCCTGGGCACATTGAAGAGGTGCTCAGCCCTGCGTCCAAATTGTCAAGGTTACAGAGTCATCCACATGAATGAGGCATAGTGAATTCCCAGGTTACATTGGCTGTTTTCTTTCTATATCCACCTTCTCAGCCTCCATGGACCCCTCAATCTCTTCTGTGAAATATTTTATCTAAGGATAATCACTCCCTATTCTACTTCTCACCTTAAATATTGCTCATATGCAAGATTATTCACTAGAATAATTTACTTTTCCATGGCATAATATTTTATTTATTTATTTGACAGAGTTTTGCTGTTTTCCAGGCTGGAGTGCAGTGTCTTGATCTTGGCCCACTGCAACCTCTGCCTCCCTGGTTCAAGTAATTCTCCTGCCTCAGTCTCCTGAGTAGTTGGGATTACAGGCCCATGCCACCACACTCAGCTAATTTTTGTATTTTTAGTACAGATGGGGTTTCATTATTCTGGCCAGGTTGGTCTCTAACTCCTGGCCTAAAGTGATCAACCTGCCTCAGCCTCCCAAAGTGCTGGAATTGCAATATCCTTGGCATAATATATAGTTATTATTGATATAATCAAAGTAAAAATGCCAGGAAGATATCAAATTTTATAAGATAAAAAATAAGTGACCACTGAAAATTTCCTGCTATTACCAAATGCTATGTTCACTCAAAACTGAGAAAAATAATCTCTCTTATCTTATTTACAGATAAAATCTAATTAAAAATAAAATTGCCATCTACCTCTCCCCATTTTGTTTTGTTTCTCCATCTCAGACAGAGATGGCTTACCTAGGAGTATTTTTCCAGAATCTTTTTCTTTTTTTCACAATGAGAGGCAGTGTACATGTCTTTTCCTGGAACCAATCCTTAAGCAATTTCTGACTTGCATATCAACATCTCATGTGTCCAGTATAAGTCTGTTTTCATGCTGCTGATAAAGACCTACCCAACTCTGGGCAATGTACAAAAGAAACAAGTTCATTGGACTTTAAGTTCCACATGGCTGGGGAGGCTTCACAATCATGGTGGAAGACAAGGAACAGCAAGTCACATCTTACATGGATGGCAGCAGGCAAAAATAGAGCTTGTGTAGAAAAACTCTTTTTAAAATCATCATATTTCATGAGACTCATTCACTATCATGAGAACAGTGTAGGAAAGATCTGCCCCATAATTTAATTAGCTCCCACTGAGTTCCTCCCACAACATCACAACATGTGAAAATTGTGGGAGTTACAATTCAAGATGAGATTTGGGTGGGGACACAGCCAAACCATATCATGTCCTTTCATTTCAATTTTTCAAAATACAAAGAGCACGTGGAAAAATATTAACAATCACCAGCACAAAATTGAGGAATCATCAGCAAGCTGTTCAACTCAACATGACCACTGTATAATCATTTTGTCTATTTTTTTCTGTAACTGTATCTAATTGAAAAAAGAGTTCAAAATTAAATGCATAATTTGTATTCTGTGCCCAGATTGCTGCTAAAAAGGACTGTAGAAAATACCATAAAGGGAAAATGGAGCAAAGAGAGTAAAAGTTAGGGCAGGACTTATAATGAAAGGAAAATGAGAGAGAGAAAGAGAGAAGTACCAAAAGAATTATGTTAGCCTGAACCTACCATGTGTATACTTAAAGCTCATTAAGAAGAATTTTCCTGTCAAGAGGATAATTATCTTTCTAAGATTGCCATGCCTTGGGGAATAAAAAAACCCACACACAATTTAACACTTCTCCTTAGAGACTTATATTAAATATTTTTTGCTTTGATTTGTTTTTAATTAAAAAAGATGAGATCTCCATTTCTTGGACTCTTATTGGGGCTCATTTCTTATTTTTGCTATCAGTTTTATGTATTTAAAGTGTATTAATATACCTTTATTATGGATAAGTTTCTGTGTCCTAGGATTTTCATTCTTGTGGCTTAATTTTTAATTTTGTTAGATGTGCTTAGAGGTACAGTCCAATCAACACTGATAATTTAATTTCTAATAATTGAAATAATTGAATGCCATATTTAAAATGAGCTCACATATATATGCATGTGTAATCACGCACATGCATATTAATGAAGGATCTTTGAAAAGTTCATGAAAAATGAGGGGTCTTTGTAAAGTTCATAGAAAATGTATATTACAAAACTATGCATGAATTTCATTTTTTTTTTTTTTTGAGGTAGAGTCTTGCTCTGTCACCAGGCTGGAGTGCAGTGACATGATGTTAGCTTTCTGCAGCCTCTGTCTCCCAGGTTCAAGTGTTTCTCCTACCTCAGTCTACCAACTAGCTGGAATTAGAGGCTGGCACCACCACACCAGGCTAATTTTTTTTTTATTTATATTTTTCCTGTTTTAGTATACATAGTTCGAAAGAAGTGATGTGATTGGTCACTGATTAGGATGTATGTTTGGTATTTACATGCTGAATCATGGACAAAAGAAGTAGCAGAAAAGTTTTCACTTTTGTAATTGTTTATAATTCATATACCATGATAGCTAAAAAACCATTGCTAAAATATATGTTGAAAGATACACAATGTGAACAGATGTAAACTGTGACAAGAGTACCTTAAAAGCATATGTGAGGAGAGACGCTAAAATGTACCTTTTGCCTGTAGTGGAACTTAATTTGTTATAAGGTTGAAATACAATATTATAAGATATCTTGTGTAAGTCCTATAGTAATCACTCACCCAAAAATTGGTGTAAATTTTACAAAGAAAAAGAAAGAAATCAAGGCACAATGCAAAAAAAAAAAGAAGAAGAAAGAAAGAAAAAGAAAAAATCAATCAACAGAATACAAAGAAAGACAGAAATTGAGGGAAATACAGAAAAAAAGAATTGCAAGAATGACCTAAAACAGCTATCAAAATGTTGACACTGATTCCTTCCTTACAAATTATCATTTTTTAAATATACATTTTATTGTGTTTTAGGTTTTGGGGTACATGTGAAGAACATGCAAGATTGTTGCATAGGTACACATATGGCAGTGTGGTTTGCTGCCTTTCTCCCCATCACCTATATCTGACGGTCTCAACAAATTATCATTTTAAATGTAAAGAATTAAAACTCTTTAATAAAAATTGTCGTTAAATAGATCAGCAACACCATCAACAACAAAACCAAGATCCAACTACATGCCATCTATAAGAACTCACTTTAGATTTAAGGACATTTGCAGTTTGAAAGTGAAGAAGAGAAAAAAAGAATCTATTCAAATGGTAATCAAAAGAGACCAAAGGGTGACTATATTTATATTACAAAATAATACTTTAGGTTAAAAGTGTCATGGAGACAAAGCAGAACATTTTATAGTGATTAAAATATTGATCCACTGGGAAAATCTAACAATAATGAATACATACACATCAGAGCACCTACAAATACAAAGTGAATATTGTCAGAACTGAAGGAAGAAATAGACAGCAATGCAATGATAGCAGAAGACTTCAATACTCCACTTTCAATAATGAACAGAACAACACTGATCTTATTCACAATCTTCTCAAACACATATAGATCTTTATCCATGATTAATTACATGTTAAGTCACAGAACAAGTCTTAATACATTTCAACTGTATAAGTCATTGATCATGATGTACATTTTCAGTGATTTATAATCAGAAGAGCTAGCACTGAAGTTTGTACTTCACACCATTATTTATGATTGATATGTATCATAATAACTTAAATTTGATTGCATTGTAGAGTGGCAGATATTTTTTGACAAAACCATGTTAAATGAAATTCATACATATTGGAATTTTGCAAAGTAAGAAATATTCTACATATTTGAAACATTTTTATAAACTATATTGTGCCATGCTTTATTCTACAAGTTTTTACATATTAAAGTGTATTATCTTGATTTGTATTTATATGTGTATTATTAGTTCATTAAATTCCATAATATTTAATAAAATTAAATATTGAACATACTTCTATGTTCAATCCTTTTGTAATGGCCATCTATTTTTCCTCAAATATTTGCCATATACATTTATATTTGCCAAATATATTTATGTATATTCCTCAAATATTTGCCATATGCATTTATTATATAGAGTGCTACTACAAATACTTTTCTATTGAATTGCTTCACAAATTTTTATGTGCATTAGAATAATCTGGAGGTTTATTAAGATAAAAATAGCAAATTTTCAGTTCTAAAAATTCTAATTTAAATGGTTTGGGTTAAGAATTTGTTATTTATTTTTATTTTCCAGAAACTCCTCATATAAATTTAATCAACTTAAATTAAAAATTTAAATTTGGATTGAAATCACCTGTTTTGAGATATATTTTACTCTGATAGGAGTAAAATTTCTAAGTTTTAGACTGTGTACATCTTCAAATTAATAATTTGCTTTGCCAAAGAGCTGTAGCAATTTGTACTTTCATCAGGAGAAGATTAGATGTATTTCTACATCCTTAAAGGATTTTAAATTTTCTAACTACACAATTCTAAATTCTGTTACTTTATGGTGTTGATCATAGATTTATGTATTCATATACTTTATCTATTTTACTATAACGTTGAATTTTCCTTATATTATGGATATGTAATTTTTTTTACATATTTTTGCTATGAAAGCTCTGTTGCTTATATTAATTTAAATGTCCTTTTTTATTTCATATGTGGTGTTTTAGATGTACAGCCATTTAAAAATAATTTTTGTACAGTCACATTTGTCAAAGTTTCTGTTGGGTGTTATTAATCTCCATAAATATTAAATCTACATAAACTTCATATTTAAATACAATTTAATCTATATAAACTACAATTTTGATCATGCTGAAGAGAACAAGAATTTACTTTTTTACATCTGTTAGTGTTGGAGACAAATACATATACCAGCGAGATCAACCCTTATGAAAAGAACTTGTTGGCCATGTGTTAGGAGTATGATTAGCTGAAACGTTGTGTCATACGCTTTTCAAGGCAATTTTTGCCCCATGAAAGAACTGGACACAGGTAGACAAGGGAATGTCCTTCTCATTGTGAATTCTAGGCAATGGTTGACCAAGATAGTAGTACAAATACCTAGTCATTTCTGTTTAAAGAAGAAATCTTCTAACAGACAATCTTTGGTTCCAAGCTCTCAATGGTAATACCAAAGTTCTCAGAAAAGCCTGTAGAAATATATGTACAGATCATTTTTGGAAGAGATCATATTCTCCACTTTGAGAAATCAATATTATGTCTAGGGTCACTCTATTATGATCCAATTCCTGTCTAACCTCATGACTTTCTCTGCTAAAGGAGTCCATGAACTCTGGCATTATCTGGCTTCTTTATCAAGCTCTGAACCATAGTCTTGAAATGCTATTTAAAGTTTTCTTTTTTTGGGTTTTTTTGTTTGTTTGTTTGTTTGTTTGTTTTTGTTTTGTTTTTTAAGAGGAGATCAGTGGGCCAAAATAAATGGTGGATGATGTCAGAAAATATCTTAAAACAGTCATTAGTGTGTAAAACAAAATGCTTCTCATATATCAGCAAAATGGTAGATTGAGATGACCTAGACCCTCCTTTCCCCAACAAATCCACCATTTAGCAATGATTCATGGACAAATTGCCTTTGGGAGAAATAAACTAATTAAAAGGCTTATGCACCCTAGGAGAATGAGAAAGCAGACTCAACATAGTTGGTAGGTAAACTTGGGACACCCTCTCACTGGAGATATTTTTCCCCAGTGCAGTACCATACTATGAAGAAGAGATATTCTAGCTCACAGTTTCACCCAAATTAGGAAAGGGGTTAGCTTGTGCATCTCGAACTCCAACTTTTCTGAGCGAACTCCTCAGGGAATTGGCTTTTGTTTTACCCTTCCTAGTATTTTGACAAGCAAGACACAGTCTATATGCCCAGGGGAGGGTTGAGATGATAGCTTGGGCAGGTAGGAATCTCCTGCCACTCAGCAGAGACAGAGCAAGTGGTTTAACAACAACAACAGCAACAACAACAACAACAGTCCCAGCAGTCAACTTTATCCTGGAGAGGAAAATAGGTTATCCATGTGACTTGTCTGGAGCGCTTCACAAAACCAGCATCTGTCTTTTCAATAGTAGAACTCTGATAGATATGACACAATCTAGCTGCCTAAGAGGAAAGAGCTATGGCAGCTTGGGTTGAGAGATGCCATACCTCCTACTGCACAGTGGCTTAACACAGAACAAATGCAAAAATAAACCACGGCTGCATCTTTCTCCATGGGTAAAAAAGGAGCTGGTCTAGAATGCTAGAATCTCTGCCTGGGATGATTGTGGGGAATATTCCCTGCACAAGTTCAGTCTATGAGGACTGGGAGAGATGTCTGCTTTGTCTAATGTGCAGATACAAAAAAAGAGAGTTAAAAAAAGTGAATAATTAGGCAGATATTTCAAAAAAAGAAAAAAAAAAACTCTAAGAAATGGACCCTAATGAAACAGTTATATAGTTTACCTGACAGACATTTTAAAATACATTTCAAAAAGGTACTCTCAAAGTCATGAACAAAGTGATAATTTCAACAAAGAGATAGATAAATGTATAAAATAGAAATTATGGAGATGAAAATTTCATCAACAGAAATAAAATATTCACTAGATGGGATTGAAAACAGACCAGATCAAGAAGAAGAAAAAAATCAACCAGCTGGATGACACATTACATGAACTAATTCAGTCAGAAGAGCAATGAGAAAAATAAAGAATAAAAATGCATAAAGAACAATCAATTTTACCTCAATTATGAGACATCATCAAGTGGACTAATATACACATTTTGTTAGTTGCAAAAGATGAAGAGAGAAAAAAAGGACTAGAAATAATGTCTGAAAACATTCCAAACCTGGGGAAAAAATGAACATCCAAATCTCAGAAGCCTAAAGGATACCAAGTTAGGCAAACCTAAAGAAATGCACACCAAAACAAATTAAGCTGAAATAATAAAAAATCAAAAATGAAGAGAGTATTTCAAAAGCAGCCAATGTGGCTTGTTATGTTTAAGGGAATTCTAACAGTTAGACATTCAGGTTTTTCAGCAGAAACATTGCAGGTCAGAAGAGAGTGACATGATATATTCAAAGTGCTGAAAGAGTAACAGTCAACCAAGAATATTATATCCCACAAAATTTTTGATCAAAAATGAAGGAAATTTCAAAAACTACCTACAAATTAAATTTTACAGCACATTAAAAGGATCATAAACTATGACTAAGAAGGATTTACACAGGGATACAAGGATGTTTCAACATACAAAAATTATTTAAACTGATACACCATATTAACCTAATAAATGATGAAAATCACATTATCTCAATAGACACAGAATACACATTTGACTCAGTTCAATACCCTTTGAGGATAAGAAAACTCTCAAAAAACTAGAATTAAAAAATTACTTCAATATCGTATTTGTCACATGCAACAAGCCCACATTATCATCATATTTAATGGTGAAATATTGTCAGGAATAAGGCAAGGACGTTCACTTCCTCCACTGCTATTCAGCATAGAACCAAAAGAGCTACCTAGATCAGGTTAGGTAAAAATAAGAAATAAAAGACTTCTAAATACAAAAAAGAGAAGGAAAATTGTTTTTATGTGTAAGTGACATAATCTCAAACTTTTAACACTCTAAAGACGCCACTAAAAAAAACTGTTAGAACTCAGTAAAGTTGCAGGATACAAAGTTAATATATGAAATTAATTGCATTGCTGTACACTAAAAACAAACTATTTGAGAAGAAAATTACAAAAACATTCTCATTTACAATAGCACAAAGATAACTAAAACAACTAATGTGGTAAAAGACTTGTAGACTTATGTACAAAATATTGATGAAACAAATGAGGTCATTAACAAATGGAAGGGTATGCTATGTTTATGGATTAAAAGACTTTTTATTAAAATGTTCATACTACCGAAAGCACACTACAATAAAACTCCAATGATAGCTTTCAAGAAAAAGAAAAAGCAATATGAAACTTACACAGAACAACAGAAGACCCCAAATAGTCAAAGAAATCTTGACTATAAAGAGTAAAACTAGAAGACTCACACTTCCTAATTTCAAAATATTATAAAGCTATAGTAAACAAAGTAGTATGGTACTGGCATAAAAAGCAATAGCCACTACTTGTGATGTAATGGGCAATTGCAGGCTTTTGACTCCCTGACCTGTTGAGCTGATTGACATCTAAAAAGTTGCTCAGTGGTTTATTCCAATTACTCAGGGAATCAACTAATTAACTTCAAGAAACTGGTAAAAGGATGGGTGACACCCAATGAAAAGTAAATACAAATTCATCAGTGGAGTTGATCATATCTATCTATCTATCTATCTGGCCAAATCACTAGCTATGAAGAGTATCTTCCAAACATTATTCTGATTAAAGTTTGAAGGCTGCATTTTCCTGATATATCTTCTAGAAGATCAGAATTTACTTTTCAAGATTTTATAAAATAAAAGCATTGATTAAGAGGATATTTAGAAGCTACCCATATTTTGATGACATATGAGGTGTATTAGATAAGTCCATTGCATTATTTGTCTGTATCTGTTTGTAACGGATAAGTGCCTAATATTCAAAAAGATATTGGTAGAGAAAAGACTTGGTCTCTGTCTCAATAAGAGGAAATTTAATGAACACCAACAAGGGTCAAGCTCATTGTTGGAGCCAGTGGCATATCCCAGGCAACAGAATATCAAGTGACTTACAGAGTGTCACTAATGTTAGTTTTATTATTTGCTTTGTTCTTTTTACCTTTTTCAAAGATTAAAGATGATATGGTAGTAATGTTTTTGAGTTAGTGGCAAAGTTTGCAAAGTTATTCAATGACATCGTCAGTAAAATGTATATCATCTTAACTGGATAGATTCGGCATTCTGAAGGTTAAGAACAACAACTTAATCACTGCTCTTTCAGTTATGTTCACAGCCATAACTCTCTGGCAAGGCACATTCTCAGTTCATTTTCTCAATAAGTGATTAGTGACTTTCTGATTTTTAGAACACATGATAAAGACAGAAATAGAGTATTAAATCTATTTGGAGATGATCAGGGAACTTGAAGCTTGGGTATTTTTCTATGCTCAATCTTTCTAGTTTTACAGAATCATACAGGTGATAAGTAAAATATGCACCAGAGGTTATACCATAATTTTGTAGTGTCCCTGTTAAATTCAAGTTGATATTAGGTCTCCTCTACTTACACTGAAATTGCTTTCATTCTTACATAAGGTAGGTAGAATTTGGCTTTAGGTCAAGAGAAAGGTTATAAGTAAGCCATAATCTGTAATTATATTCATGACATTTAGCCAGTACCAATTACATGGGAATCTATAATGAAATATTAAAATTAAGTACACTCCAATTTTTCCTTGCTGTAATAGATAATTTCAAACATCTTTATTTTTATAAGGTTCCGTTTGAGGTCATTCTCTGTGTGATTTCCAGTGGAATTTTTCCCAACATATTTGTTTGTTTGCTTCTGGAGTTGATTATTGTCATTCCACAATAACTTCTTTACAATTTTCCAAATTCTCAGTATTTGATCCTTGAGTGCTGCTATGGATTCAGGAACATTAGAAGAGGTTGGATGTGTAGCATAATTATCAGTGAGGGTACTTTTATTTAGCTTCCTTGTTATGCTCTTTGTATGGCTTGTGTCATTATAATAGTCAAATTCTCAAAAAATATTAAGGATTCTTTAATCCTTGAACTTTTTAAATTGGAGTATTTGCTGAGGACAAGAAGTCTAAATTTTCTGAAGCAGCTCAAAATCATGGGCAACGTTAAAAGCATACATGTTATCATTACACATATCATATACCTTACCCTTATCTCTTGCTAATTGACAAGCTCTTAAGTATGTAATGAATATTGTTTAAATTGATTGTGTTTTTAGCAAATAGCAACAAGTAGATAGGCAATTTGAAATCTGTAACAGTAGTTCCAGCTTTTAAATTCTCTGCTTTTATCTTAAGATGCAAAGCATCAATAAACAATGTAACAAAGGCCAGGAAACAATGAATTTCTCCCTCTTCCGGTAGAAGGACAACAATAGATTAAATTTAGATTCTTAGATGTTATATAAAATTGTGGGGAAAATATTAGAATATTATAAATGGCAAACATTTTACCTAGTAAAACTAGCAACTTTGTTAAACTTCTGTATTTAACTATTGGAATTTATATTTTCAAAGAGCAATAAAGTTTGTGCTAGTATAAAAGACCATCAAAGGTAAGGGAGAACTTAAATTCAAGTTGGAATTAGGTTTCCCCTATTTAGACTAAAATTGCTATCATCCTTATAAAAGGAGGGTAGAATTTGGCCTTATGTCAAGAGAAAGGTTATAAGTAAGCTATAATATGTAATTATATTCATGACATTTAGTCAGTACCAATTGATGGACATATGTAATGAAATCGACTATTACTGGGGAAGCAACACCCTGTGTTCAAAATCTGGCTTTCATTGTCAAGCTGGAAAGGGTGAAGGCTAAAAAATTTGCCACTAAAGTGGATTAAAAGTACAATGTTGAGTTTTCTGTTATAAAAATAATAAAAATTCTCTTTCCAAAAACATCAGTGGCCATCTGTATTTCTCACGTATAAACATGGTTAAAGGTATGTGATAATTGGTTTGAATGGTTTGTAATTTTAAATTGCAAAGTGACTGCTCACATTTAAGTCCAAAGGAAGAGATTTGCTTACTAATATTTGGTTATATCATATATCTCTGTGGTGATTTCAGACAATTTGGATACTCATTTATTGCAATAGCCAGTGAGAGCTAGAAAAACTTTAATATTTTTTCTTAGTAATGGACCTGGGAAATTATTGAATAGCTTACAGTCTGGCAGATGTTGGGGATTTATGTTTTTTGAATAAATTAAGTCTCAGGCAATATACTTTTTGGCAAATTTATTTTTTTTAAAGAATATACTTTTTTTCTTTTTTGCTATGTCATAACAGTAAATAGAATCAGTTTTAGAGCTCATCCTACCTTTAGAATGTTGCAAAATGATTTGATTAAACATACTAGAAAGAGAAAAATTATAGGGAAATTTGAAATTCTTAATGTTCTTGTATTAGTCTGTTCTCATGCTGCCATGAAGAAATACTCAACACTGGATAATTCATAAAGAAAAGAGGTTTAACTGATTCACAGTTCTGCATGGTGGGGAGGTCACAGAAAACTTACAATCAGAAGGCACCTCTTCACAGGAGAGAGAGAAGTGAATGCAAGCAGGGGAAATGACAGGTGCTCATAAAACCATCAGATTTAATGAGACTCACTCATTGTCATGAGAACAGCATGGGGGAAACCACCTTCATGATCCAGTTATCTCCACCTGGTCCCACCCTTGACAGGTGAGGATCATTATAATTCAAGGTGAGATTTGACCCAGAGCCAAATCATATCAGTGCTATTTAAGAACTTGTGATAATTAAGAAAATGCCTCTGTAAAAATCTGAAGTAAACTGTTATACTAGGTACATTGTTGATCTTGGAAAAAAATACATGCATATTGACAAGCTCAAACTAGAAAGACACTAAAGAAAGCAGACCACAGATCTGTAAGTAAAAGATAAAGTGACAAGTGTCACTGAAGATAAAATAGTATTTGTGCTTAGAACCATGAGGATCAACAAATTATTCTCTTATTTGTGACTCTGAAATTATAAATAAATATACATTCTTGATCATTGTTTTTCCTGGCACAAAGATTTCATTTTTTTACAGACTGGTATATGGTATGATAAGTACTTTTTCTATGAGGCTTTCAGATATTGGCTTTAGTCACTTTTTTAGTTTCAAAGAGTAATGCACAGCTTGAGTTGAGTTTTAAATGGGTTAACTAGAACTTGATAGGTTTGTACAACTTGAGCAAAATTTTAAATGGGTTAACTAGAATCTTGATAGCTTTGGACACACAAGTTCTACCATATTTTAGAAATTATTAATAGTCTAGTAGCTTCTAAACATCTTTAATTTAGGTTTGATTTGGGCACAAGCATATCGGTAAGTCAAAGTCTAAATAATCTGTGACTAGATCATAAATAATGTGGTGTATGGAGTTCTCCAGGAAGATGCCTTCAGGAGATCACATAATACAACATTTTGTTTGCATGATAATATGTTTAACAACTAGGTTTTATTTTTTATAAAGTTGTGATTTCCATGCTGTAATACTAAATTTGAATTTGTGACATGATGTCACTGAAGAATGGGGAAGAAATGTGCACAACCAGCTTTCATAAGATAGTGCAAGTTGATTGTAGCACATCCTGCCTAAATTAGCGAATTTCACAAAAGAGAAAATAGTATTCCTTGATTACAGGTTTAAGAGAGAATTTTGTGGATTGAGACCTCAGGAATGCCAAAATTATAGTTGTCTACTACATAAGCAGTTTGGAAAAAGTTGCATTATAGTTCAAGGACTTAAAGAAAATATTACAAAAATATTTAGTCAAATTTTGCAAATATTTTGGCATTTTGTGGCATTTTTCTTGTGAGTTTGAGTAAAACAGAGAAATTGGGCACATAGCTTTCTTTCTATTGGTGACCTTTATTGTTCATCTAGTTATTTGTTTTTCCTTCATTTTCCTAGCTAATACAGTTCAATTATTTTTCCAACTTAGTTTTCTCTTAAATATTTATGAGTATCTTTACAGATGTCCACCACTGACAGCTTTCACCTATATGAGAGTATGAAATATATTTAATCTCTAAAGGTATTGATTTAATATGGGTCATATTCTGCTTCTAAAACTCATTCAAAATCTTCAGCAAAGTGTTATGAATTCAGCAATGATATTTTTCCCATTCCAGTATTGCAGGTATATCAAATTTCCTATTTTTGGTTAAAGCCATCCACACTAAGGGAGAAGAGAGTCGGGGTCATAACAGAGTCAGGAACTACTCTTGGATCTTATCTAAAGGGGGTAAAGAATTCTCTGATGTTACAATGGATTTATCTTTTCTTTGCTTCAGGTCTGGATTAAGAGGTACTCTAATTTCAAGGAAAGACTTTAAAAAGATTTTTTCAAAACACCATAGCTTTTCTCTACACCTCAGCTACCCTATGGAATTTTTACTTTGAGTCCTGTAGGTCCCCCTCAGAGTCTTCCCTATGCCTGTTTCATTCCCTCAGCCCTTATTTTTAATCCAAGTTTCCTAATAATGTGAAAAAATTAATATATATTTCACAGACCTTTACTGTAAGTCCTTAAGCTTATTTTAAATTATTCTGTTTATTTTTATCTCCTCTATTTCAACAATGGAAAGAATGAAAATTGCCTCTGAATGTAGGTTTAGAAGATTTAAAATCAACTGTAAGGCCTTTCTCTATTTAGAACTGTTTAACTTAAAGTAGCAATCAACTTTTCAACATGTGAGGCTTACCAGAATGAAAGGAAAAAGATCTGTGAAAGGGACAGGAGAGGGTCAGTTGACTACATTATCAGAGAGAAAAGGAGAAACAAGACAAAAAGTAGTTGGGTTGTTGTTATAAGAGATCCAAAATATAGATACTTTTTATTTTACCAAATTATCCATGTTTCTCTGCAAAAAAAAAAAATAAGAAAACAATTCTGGGATCTCAGCTCCTTTTTTACCAATTATTGTCTTGCTTGACTATTTTTCCCTCTGTTTCCTGAAAATACATACATAGCTGTATCTGTGTGTATGTGTGTGTGCACGCATGCATGTGTGAATGCATATATACAAATTATAAATTTAATCAATATCTCTACTTGACTAGAAAACATGATGATTGTCTAGAATGTTAACAATCAACTTTATTTTTACTGTTATCATCTATATTGTCTACCATTTTTATCACCAACTTTCATCTTTTGAATTATGCAATTAATGACTTAATCCAGATGTTTGCTAAAATTTTTGTATACTCTTTCTTCTTTATCTCATGCCTTCATTTTGGGGTTATTTTTCAAAAAAACAGTCTCTTACAATTTGCAAGTGTCTCATATGGCACCTACTAGCCACACTTGGCCACTGAAATTTAAATAATGAAAATGAAATTAATTTTAAAATTTTGTTTCTTTGTAACATTAGCTATATTCCAAGCACTGAATAAAGCTGAGCTTAGTGGTTACTGTATAGACAGTGCAGATAAGAAACATTTCCTTCACATAGAAAGTTATCCTTAGCCACCTGTCTATAGCCTAGATCTGTCAATATTACCATTGCTTGATTTTTTCTGGAAATGTATATCTATCATTTGATCTAAATTGTTGATAAGACAAAAAGATCACTAGAAACTGTTGTGAGAGTCAAAACTAAATTCAAGGAGTGTTCCAGGCAAAGGAGACCTGAATTAGGATCCAGATTCTTTGAACAATGCTCAAATCGGTCTTAGGCATACTGAGTGAGAGCAGATTTGATTATTTCTAACAGACTTGGGAAGGATCCTGATTGGCTTCTACACAAAAATTCAAAAATTAAGGCTGCATCAAAAATTTCACCATTTTACTGTTTTCTAGTTAAAGCTGTTTTATTCTGACCTAGTCCCCAGTATAGTTTCACGAACAAAATTTTTATAATCGAATGGTTTCATAAAGTAAATTTTCTAAGTAAGATTGTTTCTACTATTACAATCTATTTTATTTCAAAGAATATGGTCTGTAAGTATCATGTCCTTGCTGTCCGTCATCAAAAACAGCTTTTCAGTATCTTACACTTGAATGAGAACTCTTCTAGGATGCAGAAATTGAAGTTGACAGTTATTTCCTCTCAGCTTTGAAGATATCGTATGATGGTTTTTTTGGCGTCATCTCTTACGTTTGAGAAGCTTGCTGACTGGGTCTAATTCCAATTGCTTTGTAAGTAATCTGTCTTTTCTTCTCAACTGTTTTCACTTAATTTTCCTTTGTGTTTCCTTGTGTTAGAATCATGTGTCTAGGTCTGAATATCTTTTTATCTATTTTGTTTGGAATTCACTGTGCTTATCAAATTTGAATATATATTTTTCACCACTTCTAGAAAATTCTTAGTTATTTTATCATCAAATGTTACTGTTTACTCTTTTTCTCTAGCATAGAATCCAGTCTCAGAGAAGTTTTCTTGCCTGTTGCTGAGGCAATGTGTTTTCTTCTTTTTTGCCAAGTGAAAAGCTTGAGAGCATTGGCTATTTGCAGCATTCTCGGTTACAGCTCTCCAGCTTGTTGGGATTCTTTGCCTAGAATCCTTTTGCGGGGAAACTTAAAATACAAGCCTGTTGAGGGGAACAACACACACTTGGGCTTGCTGGGGCAGTCAAGGAGGGAGAGCATCAGGAAAAAGTAGCCAATGCATGTCGGGCTTAATACCTACGTGACACATTGATAGGTGGTAGCAAACCACCAGGGCACACATTAACCTATGTAACAAACCTGCATGTCTTGCACATTTATCCCACAACTTGAAATTAAATTAAATTAAATTTTAAAAATGCAAAGCTATTTAATATTCACTGTCAAATGCCAACAAATCAGAGGAAGCTTCGGTTTTATTTTATCACTTTTAAGCCTACATGTTATGGACTGAATGTTTTTTTCCCCCAAAAATTTCATGTTAGAACTTAATTCAACAATGAGATAGATCCTTTAAAGAAGTTAATGGTTAATGAGGTCATAAGGATGGAGCACTAACCAAACACGACTAATGTCCTTAGAAGAAAAAGAAGAGACACCAGGCGTGCTTTACACAAAGATAAGTGTAGAGGAGAAATAAAACCTGTCGGCACTTAATCTTGGACTTCCAGCCTCCGGGGTCCTGAGAAAAATAATTTCTGTTAAGTTACCTAGTAGGCTGTATTTGCTTGTGGTGCTCCTGGCAAACTAATACCCTATCTTTCATTTTTTGGAAAAAGTGAAAACTTAGTACTTTCACTTACTCTTTGTAAAAATGTGTGTGTATGAAATGTTAAGAAAAGTTATCAAACATCCAGGAATAGACAAAAGGTTTTAGTGGATATCTGTTCATTACAGTGCTTAGAATGTCTGATTTTCTAGTTCTATGCTCTCATTTGACTTTTTATTCACTATTTATTAGGAATTTTACAACTCTGTAGTGGTGGAAAACTTACTACAATGCAAATTACTGTTTCTCAGTCTAATGCAAATAATTGCAGTTCTGTTAAAAAGATAATCTCAGAGGTTATACTTTATTGCTTCAAAGAACATTTACTAATTTTGTATTTAATTTGACAATATTGTTCTATCATTTATAAAAAGAAAAAAAATTTAAAAAGCTTTTCTAATGGAATATAAAAACCTCTGCTCACAAATGTCTTTAACCAATTTTGCTATCTTCCTGGTTTCCTCATTAATGGGTTATTTTATGAATTTTTAACACACTTTAACTTTACATGTGTTTGAGTGCCATGTTTTTAATTTTCTGCATATTATATTTTAAATGTTTGGGGCTTGCTGTCAAGATATTCATAACAACTGACCAGCCAGAGGCAAATAACATGCCACTCAAAATGTTAAGAAGACACTTCATGCACTGTTTAATCCAAAATATGATTGTTCTCACCTATCTGGGTGATTCTCAAAAGAGACTGATGAGTTATGAATGCTATGGATTTATTTTTCTTTCCCTTTCTTTCTTTCCTTTTTCTTTCTTTCTTTCTTTCTTTCTTTCTTTCTTTCTTTCTTTCTTTCTTCTTTTCTTTCTTCTTTCTTTCTTTTTCTTCCTTTCTTCCTTTCTTTCTTCCTTTCTTCCCTTTTTTTGAGCCAGAGTCTTGCTCTCTCTTGCAAGGCTGGAATGCAGTGGTGCAATCACAGATCACTGAAACCTCCACCTCCCAAGTTCAAGTGATTATCCTGCTTCAGCCTCCAGAGTAGCTGGGACAACAGGTGCACACCATCATGCCCAGATAATTTTTATATTTTTAGTAAAGACAGGGTTTCACTATGTTGGCCAGACTGGTCTTGATATCTTGACCTCATGATTCATTCACCTCAGCCTCCCAAAGTTCTGGGATTATAGGCAGGAACCACTGAGCCTGGACAGTTTTATGGATTTCTTTGTTTGTGATTCTTGGCCAAGTTTTATTCTGGGTTTCGTTGTGCCTATTAGTTGCAGCAATGAAAATCTGGCATTGTGTTCAGATTTTTTAGTGATCTCTCCTAGTAGAAATAGAAATCTATTCTCTGTTGAGTGAGAGACGAAAGGGAATACATCTTGTTCAGTTTTGTTGTTGTTATTGTTTATATTATTTGTTTGTAAACTCAAGTCTATTACGAAAATATGTCATGAATACTAGAAAGAATCGGCTTTTAGGACAAGATCATCCTATCACACTAGTGGTTCATTTTTCTCATTATTACTTAAAAACTCTGCTAGAAATGCCAAGGTAGAAAGTAGGTCTTCCTGAAAACCAAACCAAACCAAACCAAACAAAACAAAACCAAATAAAACAACAACAACAACAAAAAAAATAGTTCAACAACTGGTAATCATTGATACTCCAAATGATAGTTTTGAGTACAGACCTGTGCACTAGTATCTCTTTAAAACTTACCAGATTGTACTAAGAAACTGAATCATCTTTTTAGTCTAGACATAGACAACTTCATTAGCTAATTACTGATCAAAGACTAAGTAAAATAAGAATTAATTACAAAACACTGTATACACTGATTCGAGATCTATAAATGTAGTTAATAATTTTGTAAAACAGTTGATATGATATTTAATAGCCTGTTCTTGATGAATAAATAAGAAAGCTATTTCTTTTTTATCTTTATACCACAAATTATGCTATTATGTTTGCAAACTGAATAAAACATGTTATTTGTCTCATTGACCATTCACAATTCAAAAATTAATGTTTTTACTGAGTATTCCTTATTTTCACAGAAATATAACTATTCAAATTTTTACAATTAGAATATGTCTTCCTTTTGAACAGCATATAACTACACAATAAATTATAAGACCTGAGTGCTATACTTGATAATGACATATATGTAATTAGGCATGAAAGGTCTACTATTAAGGATCAAGTGTTGTCCTTTATATGTGGAGACAATGATTACAAAGCTATCACAGGAAACTGTCATGTTACCTATTCTATGAGTTATGGAGTCCAAGTCTCACAGCCAGTAAAAAAAATAACTTCCTTGCATGCCATGACCTTTGGTAAACTGGGGACCTCAAGTGTAAGTATATTTTTGGGCTGCATTGCCTAATCTCATGTAGAAGAGCAAATAAGAACAGTCTTAGGTTTCTTTTAAAATCTTGAAATAGATATCAATTTTCTGACCTAGCAGTTGCTTACCACCAAATGTCTCTACAATAGCTGATCAGTGTAAGTTTCAACGTGTTAATAATCCTTGACACACCTATATAGAAATAATAAGATCAACCTTTTGGAGAATAATTTTTGAGAATAATTTATAATAAAAATAGTAAAAAATTAAATATATATACAACTTGGAAATTTGCAAAATAGACTCGTGGGTATACATATATATTTTTCATTATAATGCTGGGCATTGGCTAACAGGTATTACCTGAATCTTTAGGAGTATATATATGTGTTTCACATTCTATTTACTACTGATTTAACTATTTTGCAACTCTTTAAGGATAGGAGGAGTTAACACACAAAAAATCAGATGCGATTAAAAAAAATCTTGTCACATGGCAATACAAATTATTTTTGTTCAGTAGAATAAGATAATACCATTGACTATACTTTATTGATATTTTTACTTTAATTTTCATGTCATTCTAGTAATGCTATTTTAATATATTTTAAAATATCTCCCCTGTTGGAACACATAAATCCTTCTTCCTCAAATGTTCTTTGGATCATTACAATTTTACTGTATCTTTCAATCTGTTTATTAATAAATTTTTGATGCAAGTTCACTTTATATATTTTTAAGAGGTCTACTCTTAACTTTTGGAAAATAAAATTTTAATATAAAAGATACCTGTCTTTTCTTGTTCAGCATTTTTGGATATTTTCTAAACGTGTGGTTTATAATGTTACTTAATTGGTCAAATTTCGAGCAACAGAAGTTTTTCTTCTATTAACTCTATTAATTTTTCTGACAGTGTATTGACAGGATTAAGAGAAGTGTGCCTTTTCAACCCCTTGATTAATTTCTATTTCCTTTAGAAGTGCTTTTCTTAAGAGACTAGGAGGAAAGAGTAGAGGGATTCATAGACCAGTAAGGACACAATGACAGTTTACTTAGTTTTCTGAGGCCCTTGACTCAGGATGAAGAGAAATTTCTTGGGGATTGAGGGAAACAGTAGATCTCTGACCAAACATAGAGGAAACTTTTTTATTCCAGATATGTTATCAGTTCCTGTATGGCCTCCTTGATGCCAGAAACTATGATGACCATATTATGCTTTCCCAGGAAGTGTTATTTTATATTACCGTAGGGATGGAGACAGCTGCTTTTGAGCAGTACACCTCTAAGTTCAGAATCCAGCAGCAATTGTCTTTCCCAGATGCTCTAATTCAGTAGTTTGCCATCCCAAATGCACATCCGAATAAAATGTTCTTTAAAAATGTCTAGACTTTACCACAAACCTACTAAATCAAAGTCTTTGGGATGTCGCCTATGGGTATTCTTAAAAAAGAAGTTTCTCAAGTTTATTCTGATTCTTGAAAGGTAGAAACTTATTGATTTATTCCTATGTTTTGCAAACTTTGGCTATAGAAATTACCCAAGATGCTTTTTTAAAAATATAAATTTATATGCATCAAACTCAAACTTCTCAAATAAAATCAAAGGCACTTTTGGGAAACACGAGTCTAGCTTATGATTTGGGGAAAGAATAACTAAACAGTATATAAAACTTGCAATTGCTTACAGAGTTATTTCTCTCAAGCTTATCCATTCCCCAAACCACAAAAATACCAATTTGTCAGAGGTAACATGCAACCAATGATTAAAGAGAGAGGAATTCCACACTACTAGATTTTTGCATTCTTTTTCAAATTAGAGAAAGACTAATGAACTTCTAGATTAAATCAACTATAAATTATTTGTTTCTGCCTTTCCCACTTCACCCCAAAAAAAAAGTGTAGCAGTTTATTGCATTATTCTGGGCTGATAATGAGAAAGCATGTTTGACTTAATAAGAGACTTCCAAATGAACTGCTGTTAATACTAAGAGTTAATTATCTTATGATTAGTTCCCTTTACTTTTGCAGACAAAATTGTAGTGCTGTTCCCATTATTTGGTGTCAATGGGAGATTTAGGCTCTGTTATAACCTTTTAAGTGAAGACAAATCCAAGGTTTTTGGTCCAGAAGAGAGAGGACTCCCATTTACTTCCAAGCATAAGATTACTCTGATAAGAAGAGGGAAATATGGAATACTAAATAATAAAATTTCCACTTTTTCTCCCCAAGCAGATTGAGTTTATGAAGAGCGGAGTGGGAAATAGGTACTACTGTCAGAACCAAGTAACAAGGAAAATGTCTCAAAAGAAAAGATGGTTGTATACTACAGACAGGGACATATGAGATCAAAACCAAAACAAAATCTGCCTCCCTCAAAAAATATCCAGGATTTTCAACATGGAGATAAACAGATAAGTTGATGAGAAAAACTAAAAAAAATCAACATGTTCTGGAGTTAGCAACTGAAGAAAGCAGTTACCCTCCTAGAGGTAAGAGGAGAAAGGAGATAAAAGGAAAAACTTAGAAGCTTACCAAAAGAGGTTCTGTAGAGCTGAACATCAAATTCTTATGAGCAGGTATCACTAACGAGGAGGCCCAGCTTGGCTAATGTTGCTGTCTTTGACCTTGAAAGAAAGGCTGTGAGTCTGAAACCCACTACTGTGAACAGGAATTTCTGTTTGGTTAATACTGGTGACTCTGAGATAGGTATATACAGAAGTGTCAAAACCTAGCAGTCTAATATAACAGTGAGATTCTATGACCTTGGAGGAGAAAAATGTTTATCTTATCTTGTTTCCTCATCTTTTATCAGACCTTGTATCTACAAATTGATTACAAATGTCCTGCATGGGCTGGCATAGTGGCTCACACTTGTAATCCCAGCACTTTGTGAGACGAGGTGGATAGATCATTTGAGGTCAGGAGTTTGAGATCAGCCTGGCCAATATGGGAAAACCTTGTCTCTACTAAAAATACAAAAATTAGCAAAGTGTAGTGGTGGGCGGCTGTAATCCTAGCAACTGTGGAGGCTGAGGCTGGAGAGTCACATGAACCTGGGAGGCAGAAATTGCAGTGCGCCAAGATCACACCACTGCACTCCAGCCTGAGTGACAGCAAGACACCATCTCAAAAAAAAAAAAAAAAGAAGAAGAAAAAGAAATATATAAATGTCCTGCATGTAGCAAGTATTTTGTTATATGTTTATTAGTCTATTCCATTTAAAGTTGCACCTATATATTAATTACTTTTTGATAGAGTTAATAAAATATTTAGTTATTTATTTTTTGGCAGAATGATAAATGAAGTCTCAGGCACCTGAATTCATAGGAACACTTTGTTTCATTAATGATTCTATTTTCCAGGTATTTAAAAAGATAAATGGAATTATTGAAATCACAAAACTTCAGTATACTAACAAAGCTTCCAAACCTGAAAAAAAAAGAGAAAATATAGAGTTTTGAAAACAAGTGTAAATATGTTTGTGTGTGTGTGCACTTTCTTGTCTTTTAGGCCTGTACATACACTGTCTCCCAGACTGGGATATTCACCTCATTCTTGATCCAACCATTATTCATTCTTTCGAGACATTCCATATTAACTCATATCTTAGTTCAAAGGGGAGGCTTTCTCTGCCATCTGTTACGTATCAATTATTCTTTTTTTTTTTTTATTTTAGACAATCTTGCTGTGTTGTCCAGGCTGGAGTGCAGTGGCAAGATCTTGGCTCACTGCAACTTCACCCTCCTGGGTTCAAGCTATTCTCCTGCCTCAGCCTCCTGAGTAGCTGGAATTATAGGCACATGCTACCATGCCCAAATAATTTTTGCACTTTTAGTAGGGAAGGAGTTTCACAATGTTGATAAGACTGGTCTCGAACTCCTGACCTCATGATCCACCCGCCTCGGCCTCCCAACTGCTGGGATTACAGGTGTGAGCCACCATGCCCGGCCTGTATCAGTTATTCTTATTCATCCTTGTAGTATTCTATTCTCTTACCTACAAGATTTTCGTGCTTGAGAGATATCATTCCTGACTATGCTATTTAAAATTGTAATCATCCCTCTTATGTTCCAACCAATCTTTCTGCTTTTTTTCTACAGTATTTATTGCCTTTCAATATGATGGTAATTTATTTGTTTTGTTTGATCTCCATTCAGGTATTACAAGTAAGATATTCTATAGTAGAAAAATTCCCTGGAAACAGATATATATGTATTATTAATGTAAAAAAAAGCTTGATAAATATGTGTTGAATTAATTAATTGGCATTCTACCAGCATCAACTGGGGTAAATAAAAATTATGAGGAAAAGAAACTGGGTAAAGAAACTATAAAAGATCTATGAGAATCAGATTTTAAGATACATAAATTAGTTGTATGTAAATATATGCTGACTAAAGACATTTTATTATTATTATTGTTATTATAATTATTTTTATATCATCAGTATTTGCAACAGAGACAGAAAAATACAAAATTAACATTTTTGGATAATGTCTTGACTGGCCTTTCATGTACTAATAGAATATTTTAGGAGAATGAAAGTTTCAGATATGTTTTGCAATGTGAGTGGGAGATTTAAATCTCTAGATAAGATGAATTAGGACTCCCATAGCTATGAAGAAGTCAGCTGTGCTATTGTGTGTATGGAAATACTTGAGTCAGATGAGATGCCCATTTTCTGCTTGATCACAGATTTTAATAGAAATAATTCCTAGCACTCATTAATATACTGTCATCACTTGACGAATAAATTTGAAATGGTGGTCTCTAGGTAACACACATCTGTTGAGAATTCTTTAGTAGGAAATTCATTTTACATTTGAACATCTTTTGCAATCAAATAAAATTGGAAGGTGAAAATAGTTGAGCATTTCATTACAAAAACAGCAAGATTTGGATTTGATTGCAGACTAATTCATGAGTAAAAATGCTTTTGAACTAAGTTTAAAAACAAATCATTTGAGATTTATAACTTTGATAGGATGAATTGTTGGATGAATAGGTGATAGATTAATCAGTGTTGCAAAGTTAAGAAAAAAAGGTAAGATTCACTAAAATTAACAAAAAAAAGTGAAAATGGGAACAATGGGAGGTAAAAAGTACTATCATCATAACTACCTTTGACCCTGAGACTTCTGTCAAATTTTGGATCCTTGAGCTCCCAGTTTAACATATGAATGAATGCAGGGACAAGAATTAAAGCTGGGGGTGAACTCCAGCAGAAGAACCCACATAAAGTTAGGACCCTAAAGGCTGTCAATTTCAAAGGAAAAGAAAGTGAGAAAGTCAAGATTCAAAAGGAGGACAACATAGAGAATTTCCTGTTTTGACTGGTGCTAGCTCCTATATGAGACTTTGTCCTGAATTGTGTACATCCTCAGTGAGAAAACAAAACAGACAAAAAAAAAGAAAAAATCACATGACCAAATACATGTTAGTGAGTTAAGGAAGTGGTGCACTCCTTTCATTAATATTAAGTGAGGGAGTTAATATTTCTGAACAACACTGTAATTCACAACAAAGTAGCACAACAAAAGAGTCCCTCAGTATCCTGAAGTATAAAGCTCCAGATAAAGGAAAAATCGAAGAAAAATCTCCTGAAGTAAAATAACTTTAACCTAAGCCTCAATAAATTTCTGTGAATAAAATTTCATAGGAAGAGAGTTACACAGAAAAAAGGAAGAAAGCTTTAAGGAACAAAATCTAGCTTCTTAAATGAAGATGAACAGAAACCCATATTCAGGTTAATTATCAATTATCAGGCTTGAGTATAAAATAACTATGCTACACATTAAGAGCCAGGAGAAAGATAAGAAATAAGAAATAGTGAAGAATAGTAGTTAGACTAATACGGCAACTAAAAACAAAAAGGAATGTCTGGAAATGAAAACTTTATTAATAAATATTTAAAAACTCAATGGGTAGTTTAAAGAACAATGGAGTGGGTAAACAGAAAGGTCCTAAAAATTGAATCCAGATGATGGCTGAATAGGAACAGCTCTGGATTCAGTTCCCAGTGAAAATGCAGAGGGTGAGTGACACTGCATTTCCAAATGAATTTTTACTGCCCACAGACCAGGAGATTCCCAGGCGAAAAAGCACCACCAGTCTCCAGCCTGACTGTTTCAGGCAGCGCAGTGGGTCTCCACTTAAAAACTCACATAAATTCCCATGCTGTTTCAACTGGTGACTGGAATGCCTGGGAGACAGTCACCCATTCAACTGAAAAAAAGGGAGGCTGAAACAGGGAGTCAGGTGATCTGGCTTGGCTGGTCTCAACCCCACAAAGACCAGCAATCTGAAACACTCTGGATTGAGAGTTTCACAGCAAGCACAGCTGGAACGGGGATGGTCCAGCTCTGTGGGGGTTAGGGTGTCCACCATTACTGAGGCAGTCCACCACTACCAAGGCAGTCCACCATTTCGGAGGCAGTCTGCCATTACTGAGGCAATCTGCCATTACTGAGGCAGTCTGTCACTATAGAGACAGTCTGCCATTACTGAGGCAGATCGCCATTACCGAGGCAGTTCTAACTGTACTCCTATAAACAAAACCTCAAGGAAGTTCACACAGCAGTTGGGCAGAGCCCACGGCAGCTCAGCAATGCCTCTGCTGGCAGACTGTGACTAGGCTACCCCCTCACTGGGCAGGGCATCTCTGAAAAAAGACAGAAGCACTACAGAAACCTATAAATAAGGCCCCAACTTCCTGGGACAGAGCACCTGGGAAAAAAAGGTAGTCATGTGTTCTGCTGTAGCAGACTTAAATGTACCTATCCAGCAGCTCTGAACAGAACAATGGAGCTCAAGCTCAGCCCTTGAGCTCCTATAAGGGACAGACTGTCTCCTCAAGCAGCTCCCTGACCCTTGTATATCCAAAGAGACACCTCATAAAGGAGAGCTCAGGCTGACATCTGACGGGTATCCTTCTGGGACAAAGATAACAGAAGAAGAAACTGGCAGCAACCCTTACTGTTCTGCAGCTGCCACAGGTGATCCCCAGGCAAGCAGGGTGTGGAGTGGACCTCCAGCAGTACTGCAGCAGAGGGCCTTGACTGTTAGAAGGAAAACTAAGAAACAGAAAGAAATAACTTCATCATCAAAAATGATGTCCAGAGATCCATCTGAAAGCCACCAACTACAAAGACCACAGGTAGATAAAGCCACAAAGAAGGGAAGAAACCAGCGCAAAAAGGTTGAAAACAACCAAAACAAAAATGCCTCTCCTCCTCCAAGGGATTACAACTCCCCACAAGCAAGGAAACAAGGCTGGATGGACAATGAGTCTGTGAATTGAGAGAAACAGACTTCAGAATGTAGGTAATAACAAACTTCTCTGAGCTAAAAGAACATGTTCTAACCCAGTGCAAAGAAACTAAAAACACTGAAAAAATGTTTAACAAAATGCTAGCAGCTTAGAGAGGAATATAAAGGAATTGATATAGCTGAAAAACACAACACGAGAACTTCGCCAATCATACACAAGTTTCAATAGCTGAATCAACCAAGCAGAAGAAAGGGTATCAGAGATTGAAGATCAACTCAATGAAATAAAGTGAGAAGGAAAGATTAGAGAAAAAAGAGTAAAAAGAAATGAACAAAGCCTACAAGAAATATGGGATTATGTGAAAAGACCTAATCTACATTTGATAGGTGTACCTGAATGTGACGGAGAGAATGAATCCAAGCTGGAAAATACTCTTCAGGATATTATCCAGGGGAACTTCCCCAACCTAGCAAGGCAAACCAATATTCAAGTCCAGAAACACAGAGAACACCACAAAGATATTCCTCAAGAAGAGAAATTCCAAGGCACATTATCGTCAGATTCACCAGGGTTGAAATGAAGGAAAAAATGCTAAGGGCAGCCAGAGAGAAGGGTTAGGTTACCCACAAAGGGAAGCCCATCAGACTCACAGCAGATCTCTCAGCAGAAACCCTGCAAGCCAGAAGAAAGTGGGGCCCAGTATTCAAGTTCTTAAGGAAAAGAACTTTCAACCTAGAATTTCATATTCAGCCAAACTAAGCTTCATAAGCAAAGGAGAAATAAAATCCTTTACAAACAAGCAATTGCTCAGAGATTTCATCACCACCAGACCTGCTTTACAAGAGCTCCTGAAAGAAGCACTCAACATAGAAAGGAACAACTAGTAACAGCCACTCCAAAAACATACCAAATGGTAAAGAGCATCAACACAATGGAGAAACTGCATCAACTAATGTGCAAAACAACCAACTAGCATCAAAATGACAGGATCAGACTCACACAAAACAATATTAAACTTAAATGTAAATAGGCTAAATGCCCCAATTAAAAGACACAGACTGGCAAATTGGATAAAAAGTCAAAATCCATCTCTGTGCTGCATCCAGGAAACCCATCTCACATGCAAGGATAAACATAGGCTCAAAATAAAGGGATGGAGGAAGATTTAGCAAGCAAATGGAGAGCAAAAAAATAGCAGGAGTTGCAATCCTAGTCTCTGATAAAATAGACTTTAAATGAACAAAGATCAAAAAGACAAAGATGGGCATTACATAATAGTAAAAGGATCAATGCAACAAGAAGAGCTAATGATCCTAAATATATACGCACCTAATACAGGAGCACCCAGATACATAAAGCAAGTTCTTAATGATCTACAAAGAGACTTAGACTCCCACATGATAATAGTGAGAGACTTTAACACTCCACTGTCAATATTAGACAAATCAATGAGACAGAAAATTAACAAGGATATCCAGGACTTGAACTCAGACCTGGACCAAGCAAACCTAACTGACATCTACAGAACTCTTCACCTCAAATCCACAGAATATACATTCTTCTTAGCACCACATCACACCTATTGTAAATTGACCACATAATTGGAAGTATGTATATACTCCTCAGCAAATGCAAAAGAACGGAAATCATAACAAATAGTCTCTCAGACCACAATGTAATCAAACTAGAAGTCAGAATTCAGAAGCTAACTCAGAACCACACAGCTTCATGGAAACTGAACAACTGGCTCTTGAAAGTTGACTGGATAAACAATGAAATGAAGGCAGAAATAAAGATGTTCTTTGAAATCAATGAGAACGAAGACACAACGTACCAGAATCTCTGGAACACATTTAAAGCAGTGTCTAGAGGAAAATATATAGCAATAAATGCCCACATGAGAAGCAAGGAAATATATAAAATTGACAATCTATCATCAAAATTGAAAGACCTAGAGAAGCAAGATTAAAAACAAAAACAACAACAACAAAAATACTAAAAAGCTAACAGAAGACAAGAAATAACAAAGATCAGAGCAGAACTGAAGGAGATAGAGAAACAAAACACCCTTCAAAAAAATCAATAAATCCAGGAGCTGTTTTTTGAAAAGATCAACAAAATAGACAGACCACTAGCCAGATTAGTAAAAAAGAAAAGAGATAATAATCAAATAGATATCATAAAAAAAGATAAAGAGGATATTACCACAGACTCCACAGAAATACAAACCACCATCACAAATCACTACAAACAACTCTATGCACGTAAACCAGTAAGCCTGGAA
>PVKP010019851.1:0-41684 GCA_004027715.1 Plecturocebus donacophilus | reverse complement strand
TCGTCCAGTCCACTTCATTTTCTGCTGAAAAAACTGAGCCCCATAGAGGGAAGCATAAGGGCCTCCCCCGGCTCACACTGCAAAGTGTCCCATTCTCCTGATGTGTATCCACTCCACTCTTCTCATGGGTCCCATGGGGGTGAACACGCCTGCATCTTGGGCCTGTGCTAAGGATGGATCCGTCAAGAATGGTGACACTGGTAAGTTCTGGCTGCATTTGAGACCCCACCACTGTGTCTTCATTGCCCACACTGCTGCCATGAGGCCTTAAGAAATTGTCACTGGGGTCCTCCTAGGTTCTGACGTGCCAAGAGAGGCCAGGACAGGGCCACCTGCGGCTGCTCCATGCCTCTCCCCATCTCCCTGAGCCTTTGTGAGTGCCTAGCCCATTCTCCACGCTCCTCAAAAATCCTCCAAGTGCCACAGCCCCATCGAGACCTCAGAGCGAGTGCTTCATTTTGTGGCACTCAGGCCCACTCAGTGACCACAACAAACACAGCTTACAGGGTCTGGCTGACCCCAGGTGCTGTCCTTTCTGCCCACCTGGCAAATGCCAGCTCTTCTTTCCAGATTTAGCTCACTAGCCCCCTCTTCCAAAGGGCCCCTGAAGAGTCAAGTGCTTCCTTTTCCCACTCCCACAACTGTGCAGAAGCCTCTGACAAAGCACTTTCATTTTCACATGGTGGCCACTGGTCTCCAAGGCTGTTCCTCTTTTGACTGGCAGCTCAGTGAAGACAGGGGCTGTGTTTTGTTTCCCTGGGTATCTTCAGCGCTTGGACCCTGGTGGGGCTCAGTGACCTTGAAGGGAGGGGGGACAAGCTTTACATGCTCATCATAAGTACAGGCCTTGGCACCAAGCTGGCCTGCAGTGAAATCCAGTTCTGCCATTAAGCTGCATGTCATTCAAACCTCTCTGAGCCTCAGTTTTCAAATCTTCAAAATGAGAAGATTGGTACTGCAGACCTCATCAGGATGAATGGGAAAAACCGTGGAAAGAACTTAGCCCATCACAGGCAGTAACCTGAAACTATTAATATTATCATTGGGGAATTCCCCAAAAGCTTCCTCTGTGAACTCACTAGAAAGCCCCTGGGTCTCCACATCATCCACAGGAAGCGCCCCAGGGATTGGCAGCCCTTCCCTGCCCTCCCTTCTTCTCCAGCTGCAGTCGGAAAACCCCTCTCTCAGGATGCCCCAGACGGGGCCAAGCTGCTTTCCTTCCCTTGTTGACACAGGGAAGACCTGGCTGCCTGGAGCCTCAGCTGGGCCTCCCACTCTTGGAAGTGCAAACACTGGGCTGTGTATTTTGGGCCCTTCTGAAGGGCCATTTCTGGTGAAATACCAGGTTTTGAAATACTTCACTCCTTGTTTGCATTTGGAAGCCCATACATGCTCAGGTCTCTCAAAGCCTGTGTTCAGAGAGGCTGGAGGTAATGCGGGTGACAGAATCGGACCCTAGTGGAAGAACACAGTGGCCCTCTGCTCTTGGGCTGGGCCTACAGGAGGCAAGCCACTAGAGGTGGAAGAGGGAGCCTGCTCTCACGGAGTCTGCCTCTGGCTGAGAAGAGCAGATGAAGGCACGCGGAGGTATGTCCAGGTAAGCCCAGGGCACAGGCAGCTGGGACCACGGGCTGGTGTGAAGAAGTCATCTCCTGAAGACCTAGCCACAGAAACGCTGGCCTCGGTGCTTCCTCCAGCCCCTCCTCTGCTCTGGCACCCACCCCCACCTCTCCACCCGTGGAGTATGTAAACTTTTCTTCCTGCCAAGAGTTGCGGAGGGAGGAATGACATTCATTTGAGTCTCATTGCTCTCAGAAGGGACTGTCTTAGCCTAACGGCAGAGGTAGACAGGGGCAGAAGGGGGGGCAGGGTGGACTTGATAGAGATCTACACGGGTTTGGAGGAGGGTTTAATCTGGTTCTCTAGGAGGACGAGCCGTCACGTCCTGAGTGACCATTTGGGCCAGGTATTTTACACACCCTGTTTAAGCCTCGTGAGGTGGGTGGTCCCATCCCCACTTCACAGATGAAGAAACTGATGGCATAATAGAAAAGATTGGGCTTACCCAAAGGCCAGGTCCCTGGTAGAAGCTCTTTGAAGACAGGGCCCTGATAGTGTGGCCCAGTGACCTTCCTTGTCTACAAAAGCTCTTTTTTTTTTTTTTTCAGATGGAATCTTGCTCTGTCACCCAGGCTAGAGTGCAGTGGCACAATCTCAGCTCACCGCAACCTCCACTTCCCAGGTGCAAGCGATTCTCCTGCCTCAGCCTCCCGAGTAGCTGGGACTACAAGCATGTGCCACCATGCCTGGCTATTTTTTTTTTTTGTATTTTTGGTAAAGACAGAGTTTCACCATGTTGGCCAGGATGGTCTCCATCTCCTGCCCTCGTGATCCACCTGCCTCGGCTTCCCAAAGTGCTGGGATTACAGGCTTGAGCCACCACGCCCAGCCCAAAAGCTCTTAAGAAGTGTTTGCTGAAAGGCAGCAGGACAGGGCTTACAGAGGAGGGAGCGTGGGGGAAGCTGGCACAGAAGCATCAAGGCGAGGATGTTCGGGACAAGTTCAGAGGCTCATGAGAAGCCGCATTTGGCCAAGGAGGGAAGAGATGGGGGAGGTCAGGACGCAGCAGCCGCGGGAGCTGACTGTACAAGGGCCTGCATCCTCCTTATACATCCTGGGGTGACCAACCAGCCAGCAAATAATGATGGAGCTCTATCAGTGTGCCTGGTGCCTTAAGATCCCCCAAAGAGCATACAAAAGGCAGAGAAGTGAGCTGACTTACTTATACAGCAATCTCATGGGTACTGTGCAATGAAGACAAATTGCCAAAAATAATGCATTAGGCTCATGTGCATTTCCTACAGAAAGGGCCATCTTTCAGGCCTCTACTCGTAGCCTGTTTACTCTTAGTTTTCACATAGTCCCAGCAAGCTGGGTGACCTGGATTCCCAGTGCCAGGCAGATTCAAACCAGAGGTAGAGGGGCAGCAGGGGAAGGCAGGGTTGGCGTATAGAAATCCTCATGACTTTGGAGGAGGGTTTGATCTAGAAGAATGAGCCACCACCTTCAGGGTGATCACTTGGGCTAGGTGTTTTACATGCCCTGTCGACTTTGAGCCTCGCAAGGTGGGTGGTGCCATCCCCATTTCACAGATGGAGAAACTGATGCTAGAACAGACTGGCAGGTGCCAGAATGGCGTGGCAGGGTTAGAGGAAGGTGTGTAAGCAACAAGGGAAGATGCTACTGGAAAGCAGCTGTGAAGAAGGGGACAGAAAAGCCAAAGCAAGATGGGGAAGAGCCAGCTAGGGCCGTCCTACCAAGGAGGACATCGGGATGAAACGGGCTGGACACCCTGACTCTGCTGCTGTCTAGCTGAGGGAGGTGGGCAAGTTCCTGCCTCTCTGAGGCTCAGTTTTCCCATCTGAAAAGCAGGGTTAAGACCACCAGATGGTGAGAGGAATGAAAGAAGATTAGGCAGGTGGGACACCGGCCAAGCATCTGACTCAGGAGCAGTCATTTGCATGATGGTTGCTGAGACGATGCTACTTTGTATTATTGGGGGAAACTCAGTGCACGCTAGAGCAGTTCTCAGACATGTCTGGCCTTTGGAGTCATCAGGGAAGCTTTCATAAACGTCTATACCTGGTTCTGCCTTCCAGCGATTCTAAATGAAATGACCTAAGGTTGGCAGGGCATCAGGTCTTTTTTTTTTTTTTAAGGTCTTGAAAATGTTTGAATGCACAGCTAAAGTGGGCTGAGAACCACCACCCTGGAAGCAGCTGTGACTCGTCTAACCCAGAAGCAGGCGTTGAGGGTCCCATCATAGTTGCTGGGAAGGGGCTAAACTGCTCCTGGGTACTAGGGTCTGAAAGCAGAGGAACATACTTTAGAAAGCCTTCTGTCAAACTGGTTAATTTCTTTTAAGCTTTGGCTCCTAAGGGACTGAAGTTCAATTATCTGGAAAACTCACTTATGTGGAACTCCTCACTCCCTAATGGCACTGGCTAAATGAGGTGTTACAATTCTATAGATTCTCAAATTACAGTCTTTGTGATCCTTCACCCAGAAAAAAAATTATCCAGAGGCTCACACCCTGCCTGCCCTGCCTTCCTAGGCAGCTGGGCTCTGGTTAAAGCTTGTCTTGGGAAAGGTCTCCCCGGCACTGTGGGAAGATTTTGGCTTCACGCTCTGGCCAGCCAAAGTGACATGCTGACTCCCGTGTTGGCTGAGCTCTGCAGCCCGTTAGTCCATTTACAAATGAAACAGCGGGCCCATAACCACATGCTGACACTGGGACACTCACCCTCGTCACCCATCCTGCAGAGCATGGCCCCATCTGAGTAGTTTGAATTTTTTTTTTTTAATAAAGAATAAAAAGATGACTGTTGCAGTGGCTCACGCCTGTAATCCAGCACTTTGGAAGGCCGAGGCAGGCAGATCACCCAAGGTCAGGAGTTTGAGACCAGCTTGGCCAACATGGTGAAACCCCATCTCTACTAAAAATACAGAAAAATAGCCTGGCATAGTGGCACATGCCTGTAATCCCAGCTACTGGGGAGGCTGAGGCAGGAGAATCTCTTTAACCCGGGAGGCAGAGGTTGCAGTGAGCCGAGATCATGCCACTATAATCCAGCCTGGGTGACAGAGAGAGACCCTAGCTCAAAAGAAAAAGAAAAGAATAAAAAGAAAAAATTGTTTTGTTTCATTTGTTTTGTTAGCCACCCCACCTTTTTTTTTTTTTTTTTTTTTTAACCCAGGGAGTGGGAAGAAGAAAACAAAAGCATTTTGATTATTAAAAATCTCTATTTGGGCCAGGCATGGTGGCTCAGGCCTGTCATCCCAGCACTTTGGGAGGCTGAGGCAGGAGGATCAGAGGATCACTTGAAGCTAGGAGTTCGAGATCAGCCTGGGCAACGTAGTGAGACCCCATCTCTACAAAAAATACAAACATTAAAATTAGCCAGGCATGGCGGCACGTGTCTGTAGTCCCAGCTACTCTGGAGGCTGAGGTAGGAGCATTGCTTCAGCCTGGGAGACAGAGGCTGCAATGACTCATCATCGGGCTACTGCACTCCAGCCTGTGTGCCAGAGCAAAACGCTGTCTCAAAAAAACAAAGCAAAAACAAAACAAAACAGACCTTGTTTTGTTCTTAAGGACCCCACACAAGCAAAACTCAGAGACAGAACATTTATCAATGAGTTTTCATGACCCAAATAAGAGAAAGAAAGGAGAAAAAAGGGGCGGTGTCCCAGGAGTCCTTGCAACTGTCATCATCAGCTCTGTCCTTGTTTGTGTTTTTATTGCCTGTCTTCCTCCTGGAAAAGCAGCCATAGGACAGAAGGGGCCTGGTCCCTTTTGTTTACTGCTGTGTCTCCCAGGCCCACAACATTGTCTTGCCAATAGTAAGTATGCAATAAACATTTGTAGAATAAAAATGATTTTGAACTCAGTTTTGAATCAAAGCTCTAGGACTTACTAGTTACCTGCTATTTGCTCCGCTAGGGTTGCCATAACAAAGTATCATAGCCTGATTTGCTTCAATAACATAAATGTATTCTCTCGAGTTCTGGAGGCTGGAAAGCTTCACACATTGGTCTCCGAGGCTATTCTTTTTTTTTGTTTGAGATGGAGTCTCACACTGTCATGCGGGCTGGAGTGTAGTGGCACAATCTTGGCTCACTACAACCTCCAATTCCCAAGTTCAAGCAATTCTCCTGCCTCAGCTTCCCAAGTAGATGGGATTACAGGCACCCACCAGCACGTCCAGCTACTTTTTTGTATTTTTAGTAGAGATGGGGTTTCACCATGTTGGCCAGGCTGGTCTTGAACTTCTGACCTTGTGATTCGCCCACCTTGGCCTCCCAAAGTGCTGGGATTACAGGCTTGGCTATTCTTTTAACTGGCAGCTCAGTGAAGACAGGGGCTGTATGTTGCTTCTCTCAGTATCTTTAGTGCCTGGACCCTGGTGGGGCTCAGTGACCTTGGAGGGAGAGGGGACAAGCTTTATGTGCTGATCAGGAGCACAGGCCTTGGCACCAGGCTGGCCTGCACTGAAATCCAGCTCTGCCATTTACTAACATGTCATCCAAACCTGGCTGAGCCTCAGTTTTCAAATCTACAAAATAGGAACATTGGCGCTACAGACCTCATCAGAAGTCTGAGATCAAGGTGTGGCAGGGGTGGTTCCTTCTGAGGCTGAGAAGAAGAACCTGTTTCTTGCCTCTCCCCTCACTTCTAGGGGTTTGCAGGCAATCTTTGGCATTCGTTGGCTTGTAGAAACATCACCTCAATCTCTGCCACTGTCTTCACATGAGGTTCTCCCTCTGTGTCTATGTCCACCTCTCTCCTTTTTTATGAGGACGCCAGCATACAGGTTTAGGATTCACCCTGTGGTGAATTACTCATTTTACCTTTATTACCTCTGAAAAGACCCTATATCTGAAAAAGGTCACATGCTAAGATACTGAGGGTTAGGGCTCCAATGTTGGAATGTTTAGAGGACAAAGCTCGGCCGGGCGCGGTGGCTCACGCCTGTAATCCCAGCACTTTGGGAGGCCAAGGTGGGCAGATCATGAGGTCAGGAGATTGAGACCATCCTGGCCAACATGGTGAAACCCTGTCTCTTAAAAATATATATAGAGAGAAAGGACAAAGTTCAACCCATCCTACTTGTTGATGAGCTTATTCATTAGGCTGGGCACAGTGGCTCACACCTATGATCCTAGCACTTTGGAAGGTTGAGGTGGGAGGATCGCTTGAGCCTGAGTGACCAAGGCTGCAGTGAGCTGTGATCACAGCACTGCACTCCAGCCTGGGTGACAGAGCGAGACCCTGTCCCAAAAAAAAAAAAAAAAAAAAAAAAAAGTGGGTGGGTGCTCATGCCTGTAATCCCAGTACTTTGGGAGGCAAAGGCAGGCAGATCACTAGGTCAAGAGATCGAGACCATCCTGGCCAACATGGTGAAACCCTGTCTCTACTAAAAATGTAAAAATTAGCTAGGTGTGGTGGTACATACCTGTAGTTCCAGCTACTCTGGAGGCTGAGGCAGGAGAATCGCTTGAACCTGGGAGGTGATGGTTGGAGTGAGCTGAGGTCTCGTCACTGCACTCCAGCCTGGCAACAGAGCTAGACTCCATTTAAAAAAAAAAAGCATAAAAAATTATGAATTAATTAAATTAATAAATTCAATCCACTCCTATCACAACATGTAGCAGGCATCCCCTATCTGCTAATTGATTTATTAAATACTGGAAGACATAAAGATGATCAAAAAAGGTTCCTACCTAATCAGAACATAGAGAAGAGTGGCAGAAACAGAAATAGAGGGCTGACTGTGATCATCCAAGGAGGAATGAGTCCATAACAGACTGTGCACAGCAGGAGCAAGGCTCTAGGATGGGCGTCATGAATTCTGTGGATGGGGTTAAGGAGTCTTCATGGAAGAGATGTGATATGGTTTGGCTATGTCCCTACCCAAATCTCATCTTAAATTGTAGCTCCCAGAATTCCTATGTGTTGCAGGAGGACCTGGTGGGAGATAATTGAGACATGGGGCAGTTTCCCCATACTGGCCACGAGTTCTGATGGTTTTATAAGGGGAAACCCTTTTCATTTGGTTCTCATTCTCTCTCTTGCCTGCTGCCATGTAAGATGCGCCTTCAGCCTTCTGCCAGGATTGTGAAGCCTTCCCACCCACGTGGAACTGTGAGTCCATTAAACCTCTTGTTCTTTACAAATCACCTAGTCTTCGATATGTCTTTATCAGCAGTATGAAAACCGACTAATCCGAGCTACCACTTGAGCTGGGCATTTGCAGGATGAGGGGGGTGTCCACGGGTGGAGAAGGGAGGAAGGCTGGTAGACAGTGGGAACAGACGGAGTAGGCAGGACGGTGCTGGGCCTTGTAAGGGGGCACCGAGGAGTTCAGTGAGGCTGGGATGTGATCAGCGCGAACCCAGGAGGTGAGAGAGACACTGTGGAGTTGCTGCAGGCCAAGGGAAGCCCAGGCATACGGTTGGAGAGAGGAGCGATTTAGGAAGGTCACTAGTAGTGCAGGGAGCTGGAGTCCAGAAGACGACTTCCAAAAAGCCCAGGCTGGAGCTGTTGGGGCAGCTGGAGCAGGAATGGGAAGAGCCATGAACTCCAGACTTCTTCAGGGCCAAGCCAGGACAAGTGGTGGGAAAGGAAGAGGCACGTGGAGTGGAGGGTGCCCTTCCCTGAGACGAGGGTGTAAATGGAGAAGACAGGGAATGGACGAGAGGCTGAGTGAGGTGGCGAAAGTGATCAGTTGAGGTGTCTGGGGTGTCCCAGGTGGACATGGCAAAGCAGGAAGAATTCAAGAGAGAGATCAGGGCTGGAAATGGAGATGGGAAAAGACAAATCTCTAGGACAGATGACGACATTATGGGAGGACATTAAAGGAGATGAGGCCACCTGGGGAGAATGGTGAGTGCTTAGGAAAGGGCTGAGGACAGGACCCGGGGGCTCAGAGATGGTGAGCCTCAGTGGTGGCTACACATGGCTTAATCTGGAGAGCTCTGCAGTCATACAATGAACCAAGGACCATTCCAAGGGTCTGATTTGACTGGAGGGTGGGGGAGGAAGAACCAGCAATGGTATTTTTAAAATTAACAGCTCTCAAAGTTGGCTGCACATTGGAATCACCTGGAGAGAGCCTCAAAAACTGCTGATGCTGGATGCCACACCCCGAGACCCTGATCTAACTGCTCTGTGGTAAGGCCTGGGCATCGGGAGTTTCAGTTATTTATTTATTTAGAGACAGAGTCTCACTCCATTGCCTAGGCTGGAGTGCAATGGCCTTATCTTAGTTCACTGCAGCCTGAAACGCCCAGGCTCTAGCCATCTTCCCGCCTCAGCCTCCAGAGTACCTGGATCTACAAGCACGCATCACCACACCCAGCTTTTTAAAAAATTCTTTATATAGACAGGGTCTTGGGACTCCACCTGGTCTCCTGGGCTTAAGTGATCCTTCCACCTTGGCCTCCCGAAGTACTGAAATTGCAGGCATGAGCCACCGCATTTAGCCAATATTGGCACTTTTAAAAGCTCCCTATGGGAGCCAAACACACAGTCAATCCTGAGAATGCTGCTCTGTGGGGCAGGGGGTGGAGCCCAGGAAGGGGGGTAAGTACTGTGGGGAGATCAGAAGGGGATGGCACTAAGAGATTGCTAAGCAGTGGTGTGATAGAGCCAGCTCCCACCCGCCCGAGAAAGCTATTCCATTGCACCTCTTCCCAACCTTGTGTTCAGTGGCTTCACTTGGGTAGCTTAGGATCAGCCATGATGAGGTGATGAGGAACACTAAAAATTGGCACATGCCACCAATCAGGATACAAATCAGTCTTTTCTTCAAGAGAGCCCATTGTTAAACATTTACCAGCACACCACTGTCGTTGGGCTTGAATGCCAGCCAGGCAGAGTTTGCAGGGCTGGGACAAGCTGTGTGGAAGCAAGCCAGTTTGTAGAAGCTTCCATTAGGAACTGAAAAGAGAGTCACAGGCTACGGGTGAGAAATTTCCATCTGAGGTCGGACTTTTAATCCAAGTGTCTTCTGTTGCAGGAGGCTCCATCCCGAGGGTTCCAGAGTTCCTGGCTGGAAATGTGTCTTCCATGCCCCCCGGGCCTTGGCCCTCCCTCCATGTGAGCAGTTTTACACCCCTCCAGCCCACGCTGCCCACAGCAAACCAGAGCTGCCAACACTGATTGGCCCTCACTCTGCACAGACCCCGGAGGGATCCCAGAGGCTGTGAAACCTGGTCCCAGCCCTCAAGGCCTCCACTCACTGAATGCTGAAGGCAGAAAGTTAAATGACCGTGGAAGAGGTGGATGAGAGATTAAGTCAGAAATGAGACTGTCACAGTCCAGAATTGTCAAATGGATGTGCCAGCAACACACGCTGCAAACGTCAGCAGCCCTGGAGAAGGGGTGGTCTTCGCAGAGGGGCGGTGAGCGTTGGCAGGTGGGCAGGAAGAAGGTGGTGGCTGCTCAGTTGTCCATGGATGTCTCCTAAGGGGAGGACTGGGCTTTGCGTTATTTTATTACCACAAAGACGGGGACATTTCTTTGTGTGCTGAGACAGGGTCTTACTCTGCTGCCCAGGCTGGAGTGCAGTGGCACAGTCACAGCTCACTACAACCTCAACCTTCTGGGTGCAAGTGATCCTCCTGCCTCAGCCTCCCAAGTAACTGGGACTATAGACAGGTGCCACCACGCCTGGTTTGTTTATTTATTTATAGAGATGGGGGTCTCGCTCTGTGGCCCAGACTGGCCTCAAACTCCTAGCTTCAAGAATCCCCCAGCCTTGGCTTCCCAGAATATTGGTATTACAGAGCCATTGCACCCAGCACTCCCAAAGCCATTTCTATGTTGGTTTATACTTCTTATTGTCCAGGTCTTTTTTGCAATTCCCCCAGAGCCCCAGCTAAAAGCTCCTGCTGGGTCTTCTGGGGTGTGCTGGATGCTCTGGTTGTAGCAGAGAGCCAGCCTCCCTGGAGTCCCTGATGAACCTTGCCCAGTCCTTCCCAAGCCTCTCCTCCCTACCTCCCACACACGATCTGCTTTGATCAGCAATCCTCTCTCCTTGCAAACTCCCAGCTGCAATGGTAGATGAGCTCATCTGGTCAGTTCCAGCTGGCTTCCACACGAATCCATCTGAAGCGCTAGCACAGGTGAAATGAAGATTGCCACTATGTTAAGGGGAGGCATCAATAAACCAGAATGAGTCCAGGAGCCAGTGAGCAAGCTACACCCCAAAAGCCAAGTCACAGGAGGAGGTCCAGGGACCAGGCATCATTTGGTCTGGTGAGAGTCTGACCCGAAGAGCTTACTTTGGAAGCTGGCAGAGCCACCACGTGGACGTGGAATTCATCTTTTGTGTGGCCAAAGAGAGGAGTATCCGTAAAGCAGGCACAACCTAGTTCCAGAGCTGTTCAGTCTGCTGCCTGCAGAGACCTCTAAAGCTGACAAAAGCAAAGGCCAACCGGATCCCCATGGGCCGGACACTAGTCAGAGAGGGCCACCTTTAAAATGACCACTGCTAACACACAGGGCAGGGCCCCAAGAACCGAGGCCACTCCACCCTCAGCAACTAATAGGGGCTAAAGTTCCTAGGAGATGTGTCCAAGGTAGCACTCTCTCTGTGTTTACCTCCGCTGATGCTAGAACTTGATGTTCTTCTCCTCTCCTGGCCCTGAGATGCAAGACATCTCTGAAGCATGGTCCCGAAAATAGGCCACGCCAAAAGGTAAATGATCAGTAACAGCGAGATCCGCATTGAGGCTGGGAACACTGTGAATATAGACCAATGCCTTAAGCTAAAGAGAAAAACTTCCTAGGCATAATATCAGGCAACGCCAAGCTGCACATGGGAACTAGCCTTTACAGAGCTGGATGCCAAGTCCTGTACTGAGGGCTGGACCTCTTTTATCTCACTGGATATTCCTTGTCAGAGGGCCAAGAGATATTCCCCACAAACCTTCCTGGAGGCAGGGGTCAGGCCAGGCGTGGAGGTGGGAAAGCAAAGCTTTTAAAAGATACCTGTCTGTACCCTCCCCTTCATGAAATAGCATTTTACATGATTCAACAGAATACCACACTGGAGCAGATAAAGATAAAATAAACAGCACACTGAAGCTGAGAAAGATAAAATAGAGAGTGGCCTCAGCCCCACCACGGAAGGATCAAGGATTGCAGAAGGATCAGGGACCCCTGTAAGTTGCATCTTCGCCAGTGTTTGTTTTCAGATCGTTAAATACTTAACAGAGGGAGAAACTAAAAGCCAGTGTTCCAAGCCATTGCTGATTAAGTATCAATCAGAAATGAAGACAAAACAAGTCTGAAATTGTAATAAATCTTTTTTAAGGACAGGTCTGCATCCACTTGCTCTCTCTATTTATTTGTAAATTTGCCTGGCAGGAAGCTAAGCAACTAAAGCATGTGCTTAAATACAGGTCACCTGGTGACCCTGGCACTCAGATGGGTATCATGCTCCTCATCTTACAGGTGAGGAACTGGTGCTCTAGAGAGTGTATGAGTGGCCCAAAGTCACACTGGCTCTGAGTGTGTGTAGGTGGAGTCAGGATTTGATCCTGGGCAGAACGAATCCCAAGTGGTAAGTGCCACCCCTCCCCCCTACCATCACACCTACCCAGTGCAGGCAGATGTCTTCCCTTCTCCTAGTTGGCAGGGGCCTGGGCTTTCCTTGTCGGTGTGGTGGCAAATTCTGGGTCAGACACTGTAACTCACACTTGCTGAGCATTTCTGGTGTTTGAAGTTCTACCTTCCACGTGTCACGTTATTTAATCCTCACAGCCACCAGGTGCAGTGGATCACATGACGAACCCCACTTTACTGATGAGAAAACCGAGACCTAGAGAGGTTGAGTAAGCTGTCCAAGACACCTGGATAATAAGCCGGACCCAGCCGACAAGCCCAGCCAGTTTGATGCCAGAATCCTCTTACCTAACCTCTGCCCCCGCCATCCCAGCTGCCGGAGTGGGGAGCCAGCCTCCTCTCCTCGCTACAGGCTGGACCCCAGGCCTCTCTTTGGGCTTCCAGATCCTGCTCTGAAGATGAGGAGATGACTTGTAGCACCAGCCCTCTCTAATTGGCTCTAAGAGGAATCAGTGTTTCCTGGTGGCTCGGGAGTCACAAGGGTTAACTGTATGTAACTTTATTCCCATTTCAAAGGAAATAAAGCAGAGGCCCTATTTGGGGACAGGCCCTATGCCTGAGTCACTTTGGCATTTAATTGCTTATTATTTAACTGCTGTATTGGGGAGCACAAAGTGATCTACTGCAAAGTTATTAGCAAATTCTAGTTTTAAGAAAATAATTACTGAATTCTCCCTCCCTGGGTTGAGTAATTCCTTCCAACATGCTCAGCGACATTAAGCATTTTCACTAGGGCCGTTAGCAGCTCTGTAATATGCAAATAAAGTAACTCTGTAATTACCAATAAAATGCTTACTGAAGTGACAAATTTTTACTCAGCAGCGAGTTGGGGGAAAAAATGGCATCATTTGTTTTTTAAGGATCCTTTAACCTTGTTAGTTGGCATTCATTTCCGTGCTGGTTTATGGTCATTTAAAAAGACAACAGAGCCAGTACGCCTCCCTTGATGGGGAGAAGCCCTCCTGGGAGCTCCCTTTTCCTACCAGCCTTGCCTGTGGTGTGGAGTCGAGGATGGGCCACTCTGGGTGCTGGAGAATTGTAAGCACATGGCAGACCTGCCCTGAGGGTCTCTGTGTGTGCTGGGAGTTTGGCTTTCAGTTGGGTTCAGGGCTGATCTTTCCAAATGGACAAATAGAGAGTGACCTCTCAGCCAGAAGCAGCTGCCAGAGTCATTCTTCCAAAAGGCCAAGAAGGATGGTTGTGTTGCTTCCTGTTTTTAAACTCTCCCTTGTGCTTCTGGGATAACAGCATCAAATCCTGTCATTTCAGGCTCTCAAAGCCTTTCACAGCCAGCCAGCCAGTCAGGACACTGGGCACAATAAGGGCTCAAGCTACCTCTTCACCAGGGTCATCCATGCCTCCTCATGCAGACTTGATTTCTCTATCTGTAAAATTGTGTATCGGTCAGTATAGACTGGATTATGCAGCAGTAACAAGCAAGTCCAAAAATCTCAGTGGCATAAAACTACCAAAATGTATTTCTTGCTCATGCTGCATGTTCATCATGGGTCAGTAGGAGTTTCTGCTCATTCTACTCACTCAGCAAAAAGCAGGCTGATGTGGCCGTCATCACAAACATCGCTGGCCTGTCGTCATGCTGGAGGGAACGTGAAATGTTATCCAACCGGGAACGATGTGTTCCTTCATCTCACAAGGCATTGGCCAGAACTATTCACATGGCTCCATCTGACCTAACACAAGGGGGTCAGGAAGTGAAATTCTACTTTATACTCAGAACAAAGAGAACTAGAAGTATAGGATGACAGCACTAATGACCACCATAATGGAGATTTTGTTTTTTTTCTTTTTTGGAGACATGATCTCACATTGTTACCCAGGCTAGAGTGCAGTGGCATGATCACAGCTCACTGCAGCCTCTGTCTCCTGGACTTAAGCAATCCTCCTGCCTCAGCCTCCAGAGCAGCTGGGACTGTAGGCACACACTACCATGACCAGCTAATTTTTTTTTTTTTTTAATTTTTTAGTAGAGATGGGGGTCTCTTTATGTTACCCAGGCTGCTCTCAAACTCCTGGGCTCAAGTGATTCTCCCACCTTGGTCTCCCAAAGTGCTGGGATTACAGGTGTGAGCCACCACACCTAGCCCACAAATAGGAATTTTAAAAATTGTATAGAAATGATCTTCTGAGGGTTGTTGTGAGAGCTGGGTGTGATCACACTTGCAGAGCACTTAGCACGATGCCTGGAACATGGCAAGTGCTGAGTCACTATTACTAGCTAGCTGTGCTGAGCAATGCTCTCTCTCTCTCTCTCTCTTTCTCTCTCTCTCTCTCTCTCTCTGGATCCCTATAAATTGTAGTGATCAGAGAAAGCTTTCAGAGAAAAGTTAACCATTGAACAAAGTCTGGATGACAACGCAGTATGGGGAGATGACTCTCTGAAAGGAGGAAGGGCGTGAGCAAAGGTGGGGAGGTCAGACAGTAGGATGTGCAGGGACAGCTCTGGGAGATGGGCTTCACTGGCATTTAGTTTTTCAGGATAGTCCTACATTTAATAGATAAATCTCAAAGAATGTGAAAAGGGAGCTTTATTCTGAAGGCTGAGTTGGTGGAAACAATTCACAAATCAGGAAAATTCCTTTGATGTGCCCGGCATTTAATTCTTGGCTCAGGAAAATGCCTCTGGGAAATAAGGTTGGCATTAGATCATCTTAACCCTTGATCTGAAACCCAGATCCCAGCTGAGAACCTAGGCCTCCTGACTCCAAGCCCAGAGGCCACTCCACAGCCCTAGGAAAATCCCCGTGCAGTGGCTGACCTGGTTTTTTTCTCCTTGTTGCCAAAGGCTCCATTTCTGAGTGACCACAGTTGCCCCTGGAGATAAGTCTTTTCTCTCCTATTTGCATTGGTAACTGCTCAAAGTCCCACCAAGACCTTGGAAACCTGCCACCCACATCGTCTCACACTGGCCCAATTGTTTGTGGCAAATGCCTCCCTTTTGAACTCTGGACCTTCTGGAGGAAATGGTTTCAATAGGAATAACTCCCAACTCTCCCCGGCCTTGCCATCTGGACATCTGGAATGGAGCTTCCAGGATACATGGCTCTTTTGAAGGAAACAAATTCAATTGGTGATTGTGTTCCCATTTAATATGCCTAAGAGTGGTCCTGGACTCTTGCTAGTACATTTTTTCAATTCAACAAACACTTACTGATCTCCTACTGCGAATTAGACACTGGGCCGGGTGTGGGGGTTGGGAGGTGGAGAGAGCGGACACTTTTTACAACATGCCTTTGACCCCGTAGAGTAAGAAACACAATAGAAGTCAGGCACGGTGAATCCCAGCACTTTGGGAGGCTGAGGTGTGTGGATCACCCAAGGTCAGGAATTTGAGGCCAGCCTGGCCAACATAGTGAAACCCCATCTCTATTGGAAATACAAAATTAGCCAGGCATGGTGGCTCATGCCTGTAATCCCAGTTACTCGGGAGGCTGAGGCAGGAGAATCACTTGAACCTGCGAGGCAGAGGTTGCAGTGAGTTGAGATTGTGCCACTGTACTCCAGCCTGGGTAAGAAGAGCAAAACTTCATCTCAAAAAAAAAAAGAAAGAAAGAAAGAAAAAGAAAATAAAAAGAAACACAATAGAGATAGGCACCTAAAACTACGGGAGCCCAGCAAAAGGGATGGTAAATTGTACTCGGAAAGTCCAGAAGGCTCAGAAAGGGGACTGGGCCACCAGGTACTGAAGAGAATGACCCTGCAGAAATTTAGCGGGGGTGGTCCTACACTTATTCCAAAGATGAGGCTCACCATATTCCCGGACGTGTTTAGGATGCACACAGTAAAACATGATTCCACTGAATAGACATTTTAACATGGGACCTGCTGCTTGTCAGGCACAGAGCTGGATGACTGAGGTCTCCCAAAAGGAATGAAGCATAGTCCCTGCCCTCAAATCGTTTGCTGTTTGATTGTGCAGATTAAGGTTTGAGCACTGATTACCACATAGCTCAACTGGAGCATTTATATTGCCTTAGAAACTCGACTGAAGTTCTCCCAAGTGGAAATGGCAAAATAGTCTCCAGAACTGGGGGGAACCAGGGCAGGCTTGCTGGAGGAGGTGGCAGAACTGGGATTTGGAGAGAGAGAGTGGTGAGGAGCAGGAGGCGGGGTGGTGGCATACACAGGCAGGGTGACCATGGAGCCAAGTCACAGGCACAGCCACACACAGGTGTCCCAACTGGAAGGAGGACCTGTCTGAAATAATGGGGGCAAAGCTGGGGTGGTGAGGTGAGGAGGTAGGGCATGGGCCTGAGGTCACCAATGTTGTCACCATCAAAGGCCTTTTGTTAGGTTCTCTCTCTGGATCCCACCTTTTAGCAGCCCTTTTCTTCTGAATAGATCACTTCTATTAAGCAATGACACGTGTTTTCCCTCAGAATAACCAGTGTTGGCTCCGTTATGATTATTCTAGCCAAAAGGAAAAAAAAAATTCTCAACATTTCATTCTGGTGCTCCAGACTCTTCCATGGCTCCCCATTACCCTCAGAATAAAGTCCAGCATGCAAGGCTGTTGACTCTCATGCTTTTCTTCTGAATAGACCACTTCTATTAAGCAATGACTTGTGTGTTTTACCTTAGAATAACCAGTGTTGGCTCCGTTATGATTATTCTAGGAAAAAGGGAAAAAAAATTTCTGAACATTTCACTCTGGTGCTCCAGACTCTTCCATGGCTCTCTATTGCCCTCAGAATAAAGTCCAGCATGCAAGGCCGTTGACCACCTAGCCCCTCAGCTCTCCACTAGGCCTTGCTGAAGTGCTTATGGTTCTCCAGGTCTGCATACGTGCCCCCATGGGAAAGCTTCCTCTCCACAGGGAAGCTTTGCTCCCCCACCTCCGTATCTTCTCTCCTCTCTGGGTTCAAACCTTAATGCTTCCTCCAGGCAGTGTTGCTGACCCCCAGATACAGGCTCATTGCTGAGCTCTGATCACTCTGTGTGGTCATGCTTCGCTCGCTTGTCTGCCTCCCTCGGGGAGCTGTGAACCCCTGGCAGGTGGGGACTCGCATCTAACCTCCAGCAGCCAGCACTGTGGGATACAGCAAAACTCAATGAAGTTTGAGTAGTGAGCAAGTGAGCACGTGAATGACCGTAATCTGTCATTTCTGGCTGACCACAGAGTCATGTCACAGAGGAAGGTACCAGGCACTCACCAAGCTTTGGAAAGGTACGGAAGAAACCTATAGATCACTCACAAAACCATCCTCACAGCTGCCGGACCACCGACACCTGGCACAGGCACTGGGGAGCCGGTGGGGATTTTGCACAAGGGAGGGGCAAACCTCTTCCAGCCATATCTGGTTAGATAATTTGCCCAAATCACACTTCTTGTGAGAAGCAGGGTTGAGATGCCCCAGGTCTCTTGGGCCTCGGGCTCCTTCTCTCTGCAGGGCCCGAGGAAACACTGGCTGTTGAGGGAAGGAGGAATCTCCCCAGGCAGAGGTTACCTTGGGCCGCTCTGGGGTCTGCCTACCCTGGAGTTTTAACCTAGAATGTTCCCCTAGCGCACCCCTCCCTATGCCACCCCTTAACCAGCTAGCTCCTCCCACCCTTCAGCAAATACACCCTGCCTCGGGTGTCTGGTCATATCTGGTTAGCCCTTCGGTACCCCCTGTCCCAGTCAAGAGGGCTGGGCAGATGGTGGAAGTGCCAGCCACGTGGTACTCACTTCTCTCCTGGGAGTTTTTCCCATCCTCTCTCTCAATATTTCTACCTCCTGTGCACTGACAGGAGGCAGGATCAGTGCTTCTGATTCCTCACGAGATGATGTCCTTCTGATCCCTCCCATGTTCTAAACCCTATTCCTTACATTGTCACCACCAACAGCAAGTATTAATTGTGCACCTACAGTGTGCCAGCCACTGGGGACCCAGACACACCCTAAACTCAGTCCCTGCTTTTGACAGGTTTGAGGAGCGGACATGAAGGATGAAACTGTCATTAAATAACTTCCATAGGAGTCTGAAGTAGGATGGGGGCAAAGCGATCCCTGGTACTGAAATTCAGAGGGTATCAAAATGTTAAGGAATGGCATTTATTTATTTATTTATTTTGAGATGGAGTCTCACTCTGTCACTCAGACTGGAGTGCAGTGACACAATCTCGGCTCACTGCAACCTCTGAGTTCAAGAGATTCTCCTGCCTCAGCCTCCTGAGTAGCTGAGATTACAGGTGCGCACCAACACACCCAGTTAATTTGTGTTTTTGTTTGTTTGTTTGTTTAGTAGAAATGGGGTTTCACCATGTTGACCAGGCTGGTCTCGAACTCCTGACCTCAAGTGATCCTCCTGTCTCGATCTCCCAAATTGCTGGGATTACAGGCGTGAGCCACGGCGCCTAGTCAGGAATGACTTTTAAACATTGAACATATTTCTCAGCCCTCCTTTTTCGCTTCAGTGCCAGTCTGTGGAGAGGATAGGGCAGGTAACCAGTTGGCCAGAGGCAGCGTTTCTCCCCATTCCATGTGGCCATGGACCCAAAGGTGCAACTTGGGCTTGGTGCTCCAGGCTCCTACACTGTTGGCTTTGGCTGCCACTGAGCTCAGCAGCGAGCTGCTCGGTACGCACATACTGCTCATCACAGAACCAAACTCAGTCACCCTGAGAGGTGGCAGGGGAGGGGAGTCTCCCTGCTTTGGCTTGAGTGTTTGTACAAGTGGGTGGAGCAGGAGAGATTTGTTTCCAGGTCTGAGAGACCCCGAAGCTGGGGCTGCAGCATCCACTGTCTAGTTTTGACCCTCACAGTGGTCCAGCTGGGGGGGCTGAAGAGATGGACATAATCTCACCTGATAACTCATAGACGGGGTTCTCCACTGTTAAAAATAGATCATGTCACCATTTGCAGGGGATTTCAAGGGCTCACAGAGACAGACATCAATCCCTCTTTGACTAGCCATGCAACACCATAGATAGTGGTTGCTTTGTGGGCAAAACCCCTGGCCTTGGGGGTAAGGATAAGGAGGGGCAAAGGAAGGAGAGTCCCTATTTTTCCTCTCAGTCCTCACGTGGCCTCTCCCTACTTCTAATCCTCCCCCACTCCAGCCCACCACTAGCCACACTCATTCATTTATTCATTCATTCACAGTGAGCACCCATCTGTCCAGGTACTTACCTAGCTCAATCCTCAACAGCTCAAGGAGTCCTTTGTTATTACCTGCATTCCTCGGAGGAGAAAACGGAGTCTTAGAAGTCATCATTCAAGGTCATGCAATTAGCAGGGGATGGGATGCCAACTTAGGGTCCGCTTGTGACGTTCTTTGAGCCACATTCCTGCAGGAGGGCTCCCATCTGCTCCTGCCCTCGTTTATTCGGCCGTCCTAACAGGAAAGGAGCCAGGAGCCAGGAACCAATTAGGAGAAGCTTCCAGAATCCAGGGCTCCTCTTTTTCCTCCTCAGTCTTTTGCCAGCCCCACATCCCTGAGGGAAGTCCCTCGGCCTCCCTTGGGTTTCCCCTTCCTGGCCCAAGAACACTTACTGGAGCAGGCCAGAGAGGACTAATTAACAGTCTGCAGAGGGCTTTGAAGATGAAAAGCAGCCTTCAAGTGGCAGCCTATTATCCCTAAGCTTCACATGCGAAATAATGAAATTCCAGGTTCCAAATGGAGAGGAAAAAGCCAAACAAAGTGATAAAGGGAGGCAGCTGAGGGCCAGGTAGAGGGGAAGGTGGTGAGTTCATTCTTACCTTTCCCTTGCAGGCCCCAATAGGCCCTGAGCTAAAAGTATAGTCTGGGTCAGCCACTGCCCCAGGCAGCAGCCTGCATCCTGGAGGAAGGAGAGCCAGCCTCCCACAGCATCCAGGGGGAGGTGGTAGAGTTGGAAAGGGCAGTGCTAGGAGGAAGGAGCCCTGGATTCTAGTCCCAGCTCTGTCACTGACCAGATTCTTGACCCTGAAGGGCTCCTGCCCTCTCTGGACTCAGTTGACCTTAGGAATTGACCTACAGAGTCCCAGCCCCACCCCTACATATGGATGTCTCTTGAGGATGGGGGCTTGACTTCACTCCCACTGTGCCCCTGGAATGAAACACCAAGCCTAGTCCCGAGCAAGGAATCAGTAACTTTGCTGATGAGCAGCTGACTCTGGTGCCGATTTTCTGGGGTTCTAGGACTATACGTATGCAGTCTGTCCTAGAGTAACACAGCAGAGAAGGAACAGTCCTCCCTGTACCCCCAGGGAGTTTCCTGACTGGCTGGGGATCTGAGAATAACACACACACACACACACACACACACACGCAATAACACACACACACACACACTCTTGCACCCCCAGTAATGGATTCCCTGGGGGCAGGGATTAGTTCCACTCACTGCTGGGCCTCCAGAGGCTGCCAAAAGGGCAAAGTCACACTCAGACATAAATTCTTGGTTTTAGCAATCCAATAAACACTCATGAAACTGAATGGGGAAAGTTATTAGATTGAAGGGATTTGGGGGAAAGTCCCATCATAAAGTAAAACTTGATCCCACCTCCACTTCCTGGATGAGTTACTTAATCTCTCTGTGCCTCGGTTTTCTCACCTATAGAATAAGGAACTGTGAGAGGACATACCTCATCAGGCTGTTCTAAAGTTAAATGAGTTAACTCCTGTACGGAGCTGAGAACAGCATCTGTTGCAGCATCTAATGAAGTCAGTTAGTATTACTTTTATTATTAGTATTTACTTGGTTGTCATTATTTACATTCATTAATTATTATTCTCTTCACCTCTTTGCTGCCACCTGGAGTTCCTGGAACCCCTTCACTGCACACAGCAGGGAGACAGGGAGGGCAGATGTCATTTGCATAGCCATTGGGATTAGCAAGCCCTAGCACCCCAACGCACATGGCTGAGGTCCACGTCTCCTACCTGGCATCACACTTGACCCTTACAACAAGCTTGAAATCCAGAAAGGCGGGTAATGTTATTCCCATCTGCAGATGAGAATGCCAAGACACAGAGCAAGGGAGTTGTCTCTGGTGACCCAACAGGGCAGGGCAGAACACAGAATTCGAACATGGATAAGCAATCATTTGCGTGGCCAAGAAATGCGCCTTCAACATGAATTGGCCAGGCACCAGGGATGTCAGAGTAGGGAAGACAGACACGCTTCCCGGCCTTCTAAAGCCAACATTCCAGTAAGCAGACAAGCTAAAGGAAGATAAATGAATACATATCACAACTTGTGGTCAGGGCTGTGAAAGAAATTAACAAGGTTCTATGATCCCAAATCAAGATGAAATTGTTCCAAGAAGACTTCTCTGAGGAGGTTTGAGCTGAGCACTGAAAGAGGAAAGGTGAAAGGAACCCATTGCTTCTGGCTGCCTCACCATTAATTCTCACTAAGCTGTGAATGACCAACTGCAGGTCTGAGCCTGGAACAAGGTTTGTAAATGGGAGGGAAGCGGGAATCAGGGCAGTGTGAAGGCCCTCGGGGAGGAAGGGAAAGGTGGTGCTAGAGAAGAAGAGGGCTTGGAAAGGCAGGGGAGCCTTACGGAGGTTGCAACTTCCAGGGGCTTTGCTGAAAACAGAAAGCCAGGCTCAGAGGTCCAGGGAGATCTCCCTTGCTGAAGAGGAAGGATAAGTGGCTGAGTCCTCCCAGAGACAGGCAGTGATTTGAAGCTATCAAGGCAGAAAATGAAGATCATCTGTTCCTGGGAGGAGGGACGCAGGAAGAAGACATCACTCTTAACCGGAGCAGACGGAGAGAGCACTACACTGCAGCTCCCCCGAGAAGGGTGCCTACGGCTCCTTCCCTTCTTGCAACCGTCATGCCTTAGCCTGTCCCATGCACCTCCCTACGGCCTTACAGAGTCCCTGCTGCATGCCCCACACTCTACTCAGCTCTGAGGAGAGAGGAGAGACATACACCTGTAACAGCCCATGTGAGCAGGCCTCGGGGAGCAGAGAGGGGCTCCCTAAGGAAGCCCCACCTGAACTGAGGTATAAAAAGGGAGGGAAGTGGCCAGGTGTGGTGACTCGTGTGTGTAATCCCAGTACTCTGGGAGGCTGAGGCAGGAGGACTGCTTGAGGTCAGGAGTTTGAGACCAGCCTGGGGGACATAGCGAGATCCCACCTCTGGAAAAAATTTTAAAAATGAGCTGGGTGTGGTGGCATGCACCTGTGGTCGTAGCTATTCAAGAGGCTGAGGCAGGATTGCTTGAGCCCAGGTGATCGAGGCTTCAGTGAGCCATGATTGCACGACTGCACTCCAGCCTGGGCAGCAGAGCAAGACCCTGTCTCTAAAAAAATAATAATAAGGTTTTTTGTTTTTTTTTTTTTAAGAGAGAAGGAAGTATGTGTCTGGCAAAGGTCAGCATACACAGCGACCTACTGGTAAATTTCTTTTTTTAACTTTTTTTTTGTGAGACAGAGTCTCACTCTGTCACCCAGGCTGGAGTGCAATGGTGTGATCCCGGCTCACTGCAACCTCCGCCTGCTGGGTTCAAGCAATTCTCCTCGCTCAGCTTCCTGTGTAGCTGGGACTACAGGCACATGCCACCATGCCTGGCTAATTTTTTGTATTTTTAGTAGAGATGGTGTTTCACCATGTTGGCCAGGCTGGTCTCAAACTCCTGACCTCGTGATCCACCCATCTCAGCCTCCCAAAGTGCAGGGATTACAGGCCACCCTGAGCCACTGTGCCCAGCCCCCACCTGCTGTTAATTTCTAATAACTGGCTCCAGGATGGGTGGTGGAGGGGCCAGCAGATTGGTAGCATTCGCCGTTGTATGTTATAAACACTCTCACAGTGGCATGATGTCACTGCATGTGGACAATCGAAGGTCATTGGGAGGCGGCTCCAGACCATCACTGGGTGCTAGTGGGTCAGCAGGCCTGGGGAGGGGCGGTGCAGCTCTGGAGCCCCACGCAGGGCACCAGGGGAGGCTGCTGAGGTCACCCTCTGGGCCTTGGAGGGAGTGTGGGCTTTAGCCAGCAAGGGATACGTATTGATTGTGATCACAGGTCTCTGTTTCATCACCCTGTTTCCCTCAGAGCTCTGCAAGGCTATACCCTGGGCCCAGAATTCCTGCTGTTAATAACAAGGAGAGACTTAATCAATGAGGTCCTCTCAGGAGCAGTTGCCGGCTGTTCATCTGATGACAGGGCAGCAGGCGCTGTGCAACCATGGATGGGGCCCCGGGGAGCGCCTCCACCTCCTTCTAAACGGCAGACCACATGCAAGCTGTTTGTCCACCATCCCTTCCTGCCAGAGGAGGTCAACTGCGTGGCTGAGCTGGGGGTGGGGAAGTGGGGCTTGGAATGGAAAAGTCCAGACCCAGCTTGTGCCTGCCGTGAGGCCCAGCCCTGAGCGCTCTTAGACCATGAGGCCCCTCCCCATTCTCTCCTTAGAGAAGGCTGGAGCAAGGCCAAGAGCACCAGGCAATGAGAGGTTGGGACCCAGGAGGATCAGCCTGGAAGGGGAGGGTTGGAGAGTGCAGGATGATTGTTGGGCCTGGGCCTGGAGTTCAGGAGACTTTTATTATCCTCCGCTACTCCTCGACCTGGGCCCGGCACTGCACACCTTGGCCATCCTGATCCTCCAGGCTCCAGCACTCACAGGCCACTTTGGGGGATGGGGCAGGGGTTTCCAGCAAGGGGGAAGGCCACAGGAGAGAGCGCTCTGCATAGGGAGTTCAGAGGCTCAATCCAGCTGTACTGCTCACAGCTGGGAGACTATGGGGCACTGGCCCCTACACCCTAATTCTCATCAGAACCACAAAAGGGCTAGGCAACAATGTTTAAGGTCTTTACTTTGGACCCACTGAGATTCTAAGAAAGTCATGCCCCAGTGAAAAAGTCCAACTGGGCCAGTTTAGTGAGGGAATCCTTTATAAAAGTGAGGGTCACAGGCCGGGCGTGGTGGCTCGTGCCTATAATCCCAGCACTTTGGGAGGCTGAGACGGGCAGATCATGAGTTCAAGAGATCGAGACCATCCTGGCCAACATGATGAAACCCCATCTCTACTAAAAATACAAAAATTAGCCGGGTGTGGTGGCGCATGGCTATAATCCCAGCTACTCAGGAGGCTGAGGCAGGAGAATCACTGGAACTCGGGAGGCAGAGGTTCCAGAGAGCCAAGATCGTGCCACTGCACTCCAGCCTGGGCAATAGAGACAGACTGCATCTCAAAAAAAAAAAAAAAAAAAAAAAAAGTGAGGATCACAGATTGGAGACTGAGCAAACAGGATCTCTAAGACCTTCCCCTCTCCAAGATTCTGAATCCATGAGCTTCATCTGTGCTTGGTCTCCTGGATATGTTTCTTTCTGTGTGTCAACTCTGAGCTAACTAAAAAAAATTTTTTTTAATAGACTTTATTGTTCAGAGCAGTTTTAGTTTCAACACAAAATGGAATGGACAATACAGAGATTTCACATATATTCACACCTTGCCCCCACATTTGTACAACCTCCTCATTAACAATACCCCTCACCAGACAGCTCATTTGTTACAATTGATGAGCCTACATTGATGTGTCATTGTCACCTAAAATCCATGGTTTACATTAGGGCTTACTGTTGCTGTTGTACATTCTATGGGTTTTGGTAAATGTATAATGACATGCACCCACCATCACAGCATCAGAGTAGTTTCACTGCCCTAAAAATCTTCTGTGTTCAGCCTGGGCAGCACAGCAAGACCTCATCTCTACAAAAAGTTTTTAAAAATTATCCAAGTGGCCAGGGGCGGTGGCTCATGCCTGTAATCCTAGCACTTTGGAAGGCCGAGACAGGCAGAGCACGAGGTCAGGAGTTCGACACCAGCCTGACCAACATGGTGAAACCCCAGCTCTACTAAAAATACAAAAATTAGCCAGGCGTGGTGGTGCATGCCTATAATTCCAGCTACTCATGAGGCTGAGGCAGAAGAACCTGGGAGGCGGAGGTTGCAGTGAGCTGAGACCACGCCATTGCACTCCAGGATGAACGACAGAACGAGACTCTGTCTCAAAAAAACAAAAAAAAATAGCCAGGTGCGGTGGTGCACACCTGTTGCCCCAGCTATTTCAGAGGCTGAGGCAGGAGGATCACTTGAGCCCAGGAATTTGAGGTTACAGCGAGCTATGATTGCACCACTGTACTCTAGCCTGTGCAACAGAGTGAAACCTGTCTCTGAAATTAAATAAATCCTCTGTGCTTCATCTATTCACCCCTCCTTCTCCCCTAATTTCTGGCAACCAGTGATCTTTTTACTGTCTCCATAGTTTCCCTTTTCCAAAATATCACATCACTGGAATCCTACCCTGTAGCCTTTTTAGATTGGCTTCTTTCATTTAACAAAATGCATTAAGATTCTTCCATGGCTTCTCATGGCTTGATGTCCCATTTCTTTTTTTTTTCTTTCTTTTTTCTTTTTTTGTAGAGATGGGGGTCTCACTATGTTTCCCAGGCTGGTCTTGAACTCCTGGCCTCAAGTGATCTTCCTGCCTTGGCCTCCCAGAGTGCTAGGATTACAGGTGTGAGCCACTGCAACTGACTTCTCCTTTCTCTTTATCACTGAATGATGTTCCATGGTCTGGATATAACACAGTTTATTCACTCACCTACTAAAGGACATCTTGGTTACTTCTAAGTCTTAGCAATTATGAAAAACACTGCTCTAAACACCCATGTGCAGGTTTTTGTGTGGACATATGTTTTCAACTCCTTTGAGTAAATACCAAGGAGGGAGACTGCTGAATCCTATGATAAGAGTACTTTTGGTTTTATTTGAAACTGTCTTCCAAAGCAGCCGTCCCATTTTGCATTCCCACCACCAGTGCACGGGAGTGCACATATACTCTGCATCCTTGCCAGGATTTGGTGGTATCAGTGTTTTGGATTTTGGCCCTTCTAATAGGTGTGGAGCAGTGTCTCATCACTGTTTTAATTTGGAATCCTCTAATCACATATATGATGTTGAGTACCATTTCATGTTATTTGCCATCTATATACTTTCTTTGGCAAGGTTCCTGTTCAGATCTTTTGCCCATTTTGAAATTAGGTTGTTTATTTTCCAATTGCTAAGCTTTAAGAGTTTCTTGTATATTTTGCTCTACAGTCCATTATCAGATATGTCTTTTGCAAATATTTTCTCTCACTCTGTGGCTTGTCTTCTTATTCTTTTGATAAATTAAGTTTTTTTATTATCAAAACTCTCATGGTACATACATATGTTGATAAGACAGATCACAATAAAAGAAAAAAATATTCTTGATTATATTCCTCCAAGATGATGATAATAATGGTGATAGTAATGACTGTTCTCACCTTTGAAACCCCACTATGTTCTGGGCCCTTGGCAATCGTGTCATGTGACCCCACCACTGAACTGTGCATGGTAGGTATTATCATCTTCATTTTGCAGATGCTAAAAAGGAGGCTCGGAGAAATTAAGTGGTGAGACCAAGATTTCACGATAGTAAGCAGTGGGGCCAGTACTCAAACCCAGCACTATCAGCCTCACAGTCCCTGCTCTGAATGCTGCAGTTTTAGACCCTGTCGTTTTCATCTTCCACCTCCCATAGTCGGACACTTAAGTATACAGTTCATGATCTCTCCCGTCCCCAGAACTTCTTTGATTCTTATTATCTTATTTCAACTTCGGGATCTTCCTAGAAGATAGACTTTTTTTTTTTTTTTGAGATGGAATCTCACTCTGTCATCAGGCTGGAGTGCAGTGGCATGATCTTGGTTCACTGCAACCTCTACCTTCTGGGTTCAAGTGATTCTCCTGCCTCAGCCTCCCGAGTAGCCGGGATTACAGCCATGCATCACCACACCTGGCTAATTTTTGTATTTTTAGTAGAGACGGGGTTTCATCATGTTGGCCAGGGTGGTCTCAATCTCTTGAACTCGTGATCTGCCCGCCTCGGCCTCCCAAAGTGCTAGGATTACAGGTGTGAGCCACTGCACCCGGCCTGAAGATACACATTCTTAAAGAAGAACTAGTTGAGACTCTAAGAAGTTAAACGACTTACCTATGGTCACACAGCCAGCCAGTGGGTGACTTCAGCTAAGCTGCTTTCCCAAGCCATATCCCAAGCTCCCAGGCCCCACAGTCGAATTCTTCCCACTACTTTGGCCCCAGAAAAATTGTCCCTGGGCTGGATTGCTCCTGTCACTCCTGTCCTGCTTCCCCCCTCCCCCCACTCTCTCCCACCATTTTCTGTGCCTACTGGAGGGAACATTCGAACAAGCCAATCATGGTTCTCCCCGGTGCAAGTCATCCTGCCTTCCATCAACCCTCAAGAGGAAAGACCAACTCCCTGGCATGGCAAACCAGGCCGCCAGCACCCTACCTATCTCTTTTGCTTCTGCAGCCATGGCCTCCTCCCTCCACATGCCCTTCTCAGCTGAACCAAAACCCTGCATCTGCTCTTCCCTGAACCTCCAGGGCTCTGCCCACATTGCTTCTCGGGTTGGCATGCTTTTTCCTCCGGGCACTCCACCTGAGCCAGCCTCCTCACCTCCCATGGCATGAAAAGGAGCTGTCTTTCACCAAGTGCTGACTCTCATCACTGGCAGTGCCAAGTACTTTATTTGAGTTTTATTTAAATCTTATAATAATTTGGTGGCAGGCATCATTAATTTACAGAGGAGTAAACTGAGGTTTAAGAGGTGTTAAGTAACTTGGCTAAGGCTACATGGTAGATAAATGGCAGAGGTGAGATTGAAACTGTCTAACTTTACATACAAGGGTTTGACTTGGTTACTGACTCCCATGCTCCCAAGCCCTCCCCACTCCCACCCCAGATTGCTCCCACAACACCTATGCATTTCTCCATGATTACACTTCATGATGCTCTTTTTTTTTACATAATTTTTTTTTTTTTTTTGAGATGGAGTCTTGCCCTGTTGCCCAGGCTGGAGGGCAATGGTACAATCTTGGCTCACTGCAACCTCCGCCTCCCAGGTTCAAGCACTTCTCCTGCCTCAGCCTCCTGAGTAGCTGAGATTACAGGTGCACACCACCATGCCCAGCTAATTTTTGTAATTTTCGTAGAGACGGGGTTTCACCATATTGACCAGGTTTGTCTCAAACTCCTGACCTTGTGATCCACCCACCTCAGCCTCCTAAAGTGCTGGGATTACAGATGTGAGCCACCTCACCCAGCTACTTTTTTTTTTTTTAAAGCAGTTTTAGGTTTACAGAAAAATCAAGCAGAAAGTAGAATTCCCCAACACCCTTTCACCTCACCCCGGTTTCCCCTATTATTAACATTCCTGCATTAGTATAGTACATTTGCTATCATTGATGAGCCAATAGTGATACATGATTAGGTGAAGTCCTCAGTTTACATTGGGTTCACTCTTGGTGTTGTATGTCCTTTGGATTTTGACAAACATATAAAGTATCGCACAAAGTAGTTGCACTATCCTGAACCTCTCCGATGGTCCACCAGGTCATCCCTCCCTTCCCCTTAACCCTCGATAGCCTCTGTTCTTTCTCCTGTCTCCGTAGTTTTTCCTTTCCCTGAATGTCATCTAGTTGGAATCATACAGCCTTTTCAGACTCGCTTCTTTCACTTAGTAATATGCATTTAAAGTCTCTCCATGTAATTTCGTGACTTAATAGCTCATATCCTTGTTTTATCCCTGAATAATATTCCCATGTCTGGATGTACCACAGTTGGCTCATTCATTTACCCATTGAAGGGTGTCTTGGTTGTTTTCAAGTTTGGGCAATTATAAAGCTGTGGTAAACATCCCTGTGCAGGTCTTTGTGTGGATATAAGTGTTTAATTCATTTGGATGAATACCAAAGAGCACAACTGCTACAGAAGCAGCCTCCTCTCCTACACAATACGGCCCATCCTCTCCCAACCCCAGCCAAAGAACTCTCGGAAGCAGAGAATGTGTGTTGTCCTTCTCCATCTCCAAGACTTACATATAATGGGTCCTCCATAAATATCTGTTGAAATGAAAAATACAAACAATCATATACCTCAGATTTTCCAGGACATTTAAATTTCATATTATTTTATTCTTTGCATCAAGTGATTTAATATAAACACAACCAAATAAAAATGAAAAATGCCTATGTAAGCCTTTCTATATTAAAACATTTCACAAACAGATTTTTTTTTAATGTGTCCTTTGCTAGATACTGACCTTTGTTTTGGGATTACAAATATGCAGTTGCCAGAGGGATGGTGAGAGGAACCTAGGATGGACATCAGACCTCAGGCCAAGCCCTTTCCCACACGGGGCCATCATGTTCCTGTATGACACTAACACAGGCTGTTCTAGGAATCCCTCCCCATCCCACCTTCCACTTTCCAGGGAAAGCAGGGGATTAGAAATGGAGAAGGCCAGGTCTCTGTTAGCTGAGGTCCCACTATCAGAATGGGGCCCAGGCCCCAGCAGCAGAAAGGAAGAGGGTAGGAACACCCTTAACCCCTTTCACTGGGGATGAGAGTCATGTTCATTTTCACACACTGATCATGAGAACATTCATGTTCTTGATGGATTGATTTAATTATCACGTAGTTCATTGACGTAGGGACTGTTATCTACATCACCCGTCTCCAAGATTTTTGGCACCAGGGACCATGGAAAAAGATAATTTTTTCCACGGACAGAATGGGGATGGTTTAGGGATGAAACTGTTCCACCTGAGATCATCAAGCATTAGTTAGATTCTTATAAGGAGCGCACAACCTGGGTCCCTCGAATATGCAGCTCACAATAGGATTCGCACCTGCCAGCTCACTGCTCTGACAGAAGGCGGAGCTCAGCCAGTAATGCTTGCTCACCTCCTGCTGTGCGGCCCTGTTCCTAACAGGCCATGAACAGATACTGGTCCACAGTCTGGGGGTTGGGGACCCCTGATCCACATTCATAGATTCAGTTCCACCCACAAATGTTTATTGAGTGCATGTCACAGGCAAAGGCACTGTTTGAGGGCTGTAGTAGTGAACAAGACAGAGTCCCTGGTTGCTTCTTGGAGATGGCATTCCAGGGCAGGAGACAGACAGTAAGCGATCAACATAAGTGAGCTTCATGGTTTGTTAAAAGGTGATAGGTGGCCGGACGAAGTGGCTCATGCCTGTAATCCAAGCACTTTGGGAGGCTGAGGCGGGCGGATCACAAGGTCAAGAGATCCAGACCATCTTGGCTGATGTGGTGAAACCTTGTCTCTACTAAAAATACAAAAAAAAAAAAAAAAAAAAAAAAAAATTAGCTGGGTGTAGTGGCACACACCTGTGGTCCCAGCTACTTGGGAGGCTGAGGCAGGAGAATCGCTTGAACCTGGGAGGTGGAGGTTGCAGTGAGCTGAGATCGAGCCACTGCACTCCAGCCTCTTGACACAGTGAGACTCCATCTTAAAAACAAAAAAAAGGTGAAAGGACTGACAAAGAAACAAAAAGTAGAGCAAGGAGTAGGGTCAGGAATGGTGGGGGTGGAATGGGACTGACTCCAGTATGGTAGGCCATATTAAAAAGAGGAGGTTCTTAGCAGGATGTGAAGGAAGAAGGAGAGAAAGACTCAACGAGTTTCTGGGGAAAGCTTGCAGGCAGAAGGATCAACCAGTGTGAAGGCCAGAGACAGGGCTGGAGCTGGCACATAGGAGGGAGCGAGTGGAGTGAGTGAGGCGGAGGGGGCAGAGGACAATGGGGACAGATCGTCTCCATGATCTGTCAGGGCCCACCAGGCCACTGAAGGACATGGGCTTTTCTTGGCTGGAAATGGGGAGCCGGGGCAGGGTTTGGAGCAGAGGACTGACATGATCCTCCTGACTCCTCTCTTGATAGCAGACTACACAGAGGGGTGGAAGGGTGGAAACAGAGGCCTATTAGGGGCTGCAAGAGTCTGCCAGCAGAGACAAAACAGTGGCTGGGACCTGCTGGTGGCAGCGGAGAGGGTGACAAGAGGTGGGATTTGGGATCTGCTTCAGCAAGAGAGTCATCATGCTTCCCTGATGAGACTGGTGTCCACTTTAAAGGTCTAGGGTGGAAGCCCTTATCTACACCCTATACTTGGGGCTGCCCTGCAAGTGGCCCGTGGGAAATGGGGGATTCCCAGGCCTGTTTCTTTGCCAGGTAGGCTGCTGATGCTGAGGCCACCCAGAGGTGGAGAGCACCTGGTACAACTCCCCTTCTCTGGAGTGCACAGGCCCCAATCCCAGTTCCTTTTCGCCTTACCATCAATGGCACAATGACGGTAGCTTCCTATTGCGCTCCCCAGAAGCTGACTTCCCAGTCACTCAACCCCAGCATTCCAGTTAAAGAGGAAGCAGGCAGGGCCAGAAGTCGAACACATGCCCTAGCATCCTCAAACCCAGCCAGGAGCTGGGGCCTCAGGAGGGTTGCTGGGGAGAGCAGGGGAAGGGGTTCCTCTTGGCACAATTGAAGTAATGTGTGTCTAGCCATGGAGCTAGGTGGTGTCTGCATATAAGGTGAGAATGCCAGCTTCTCCTAGAAACAGCGCTGGCCTTTGACTCGAAGATCTATGCATTCAGTCCTGTTCTGCCATTATTAGCTACCTGTTGATAAGTACATCAGGAAACCATTCAGGTCTCTATTGCATCATCCTGAAAATAAGGCCAATGGTGTCTATCCAAGAGAGCTATAAGGGAGCAGAGATGTGAAACCACTTCACGAACTGGAAAATGCTGCACGAAGGTCAGATGAATGCTCACAGCCTGGGGAAGAGAGCACACGTGCCCAGTGAAACACGGAGCAGGACAGCCTAGGGTGAAGGCGTCAGAAACAAGTAAAGATACCATGCTAGCCCAGAGAGGGAGGTGACTCATTCTGACTAAGTGGGGGACAGACAGCAAAGGTTTCACATAAGAAAAAAGGGTCTTTAAGAATGGGTGGGTTCAAATAGAGAAGAAAGGACATTCCAGATAGAGGGGGCAGCATGGGCAAAGACCTGAGGTGTGAAAGTGCACTGTCTGTGTCCACAGGGAGCTATGGAATGATTCTGAGCAGGGGAGTAGCAGATCCCAATTTGCTTAGAGGTCACCCTGATTCCTGGGGAGGAATGGAGTGGAGTTGCTAGGGCTGGCTGAACAATACTGAGGCTTCAGCCAGCTGCACTCTCCAGAGGACAGGGGAGCCCGCCCAGGCTCCCCCCCACCCTCCGCAGTCTGGAACTGCGTGGGGGAAAGGCAGATGGAAGTGGGAAGCTAGAGAGGGTGAGAGCCTGGGCCAGGCTGAGCCAGCTGGCTGCCCACTCCCCTTCCCCTAAGCCTCTGCCCCAGCCCACCCCCCAGCCCCTGGGAGCCTGAAGACCTGTTTGTTTTCCTTGTAAAGAGGGGAGCCCTGCCCTTTGTGAGATTTCTGCTTGGGAAGGAGCGAAATGTCTACTTGTGCTGCTGCCTGGATTTCCAGCTATTGACAGAGACTCTGACAATGAAAGCAAAGGCCAAGAGAGGCAGAGACGAGGCGGCTGATTAAAATGTTCTTCCAGGGGGTTGTTCAGCCCTGCCCAGGGAAAGGCTGGCTGGAAAACCCGTACTGGAGCCCTTTCCTCCAGAGCTGTAGACCCAGTTCAAGGTGGGGCTATGAAAACAGTTGAGGAGTTTCTGCACCCCCATCCCAGCCCAGCTGATCCAGCTCCCAAATCCACTGCTGTTGTTCCACTCCTCCCTTAATAACCAGGGTCACTCAAAAGACCAGAATTTGAGGCTCAGTGTTCTGTTTCTAAAATGAGGGCAATGATAGTGCCCACTCGGTGGGGTTTGTTACAGGTCAGGTTCCCCAAAGCACAGCCTGAGATGGAGCAGAGTTGCCAATTAAAATATAGGACACCCAGTACAATTTGAATTTCAGATAAACAACGAGTGATTTTTTTTTAGTATAAGTATGTCCCATGCAATATTTGGGACATAGTTATACTTAAAAATAAAAATAAAAAAATTGTTGTTTGAAGGAAATTCAAATGTAACTGGGTGTCCTGTATTTCTATTTGCTAAATCTGGCAACCATAAAGTGGAGAATATTTCCATGGTGGGGGTGGGGTTCACTGGAGAGTGCTTCATTGCCAGCTCCTTACCTGGAAGCAGGATGGGGCATAGGGAAAAGCAGGCAGGGCTTGATGAAGTCACAAAAAGGGTCCCCCGCGACCCCACAGGGAGCTCTAGAGCTGGGTTGGCCTTTCAGAGCTGCCTCAAACTGAGGCTGGGGCATGAGGCCTCCAGGGACCCTCACATCCTATCGTCATTTGAGGCTGGCTTTTCTGGGGGGCAGCTGCCTGTCTTCTGCTGAAGGGGTCTCAGCTCAGCGCTTTCCTCTCCCAATATTCCCTGCAGCTGGGGCATGCGGCTTCGGTGGGGCTGTAGGGAATATTGGGAGAGGAAAGCAATCAGGACCCTGTTGTTACACAGTTTGATGAGACAATCATGTAAATAGCTTAGCACAAAGCTGACACAAGTCAGTAATTTTAGTATCCCCTGAATAAAGGCCAGGTCACTTAGCTTGGCCCTCAACCCATCAGCCATCTAGAGCCAAGCTATCTGCTCTTCTGATTTCCCTCAGCCCCTTTTGGGGAACCCTTTCCAAAATCAGGTATGTCGGAGTATCATCTGGGAAGGAGTCCATGTTCACAATTCCCCCATGGGTTGATGACCCCACATGTGGATCCTCTCCATACCTCAATTCTGCAGATCCCAAACAACATAACGGAGGTCTTCTGAAGATTCCCTCTGAAGCCCGGCCCCATAGACACAGTCGCGGGGGCTTTGTTCTTGCTCAGTCTATGTCTGGCCTCATTCCTGTCTGAGTTAGAAGATACAAGTTTGCAGTTAATTAGGCTGGAGAGGGCCTTCTCATCATTGGCTAAAAGAGGATCCCTGCATGCCAACTGTGGAGGGCAGCCTGGTTCTGGCTCCCAGTCTCTCTGGGTTGGGCCTCCATAGAGAGGAAGGCTGTAGGCAGGTGGGCTTGGGCTGCCTCTTCGTTTGGCCCTTGCTGGCTTTGGAGGAGCAGCTCCCTACCTCTCTCCCCCTACACACACATGCAGGTCTACTGAAAACTCACTCAGCTATGGATTCTCCTTTTGTGAGGACTCCAGGGATCTCTAATGAACACTGACTTCTAACATTGAGACCTCTGGCTCCCCAGCTGCCCATCTTTCTATGTCTCCCATTAATGTGAGGCATATTTAAATCCTAGGAGCAGAGAATCTGGCTGTAGGTAGAAAAGTGTCCGAGCTTGGATTCAGATAAAGAGGCTGAGGAGTCTGAACACATTGAGACCAAGCGGTTGATGTGTCCTCATTCATTCAGAATCACTCACGGTCATTGAAGGCTTGCTGCCAGCCGTGTTATCCTGCTTGATTCTCACAACAACCCTGTGAGCAAGGCACCAGCATGATCCCAGTGTTACAGATGAGGAAACTGAGGCTGAGCAAAAACAAGTGTCTTGCCTAAGGTCCTAAAGCTAAAAAGCTGGGGAGTCAGGATTGCAATACATGTATCTGCGAATAGCACTTAAGCTCTGAGTAGCACGCTGTGCCTAGGTTGCACAGGTTCACCTGTTCGTGTATATGCTTAATGGCCTTGTGTCATCATTACAGTCAATATCACTATTCTGTTGAAACAGATAAACATCAAGGAAACATAAATGACGTGAAAAGGCCCCAGTCAGGCAGAGATTGGGACAGTAGGGAGGTGAGCTGGAAGAAGCAGGAGTGTATCATTCAGAGTCCAGGTGCTGGGTACAAGAATCACTCCAGCTACTTGAAACAGACATTTAATAGAAGGAATTAGTATCTTAAGCTGGAGGAGAGGCCTAGGGAGGTGGCCTGCAGGAACTATGACTAGAACTGCACAGAACTCGCCTGCCAGAGGTGCTGCCTCCTTTTATTTATATTTTTAATCCTAGTAAAAAAAAACACATAAGATAAAATGTATCGTCTTAACCATTTTTAAGTTTGGAATTCAACAGTTACTACATTCCCATTGTTGTGCAACAGATTTCTAGAACTTTTCATCTGGCAAAACCTAAACTCTGTACTAATTGAACAATAACTCCCCAGACCTTTCTTCCCGCAGCTCCTGGCAACCACCATGCTACTTTCTGTTTCTATGAGTTTGATTACTTTAGATTCCTCAAATAAGTAAAATGATACAGTATTTGTCTTTTGGTGACTGGCTTAATTCACCTAGCATCATCTTCTTAAGGTTCATACATTAGTTATAGCATGTAACAGAATTTTCTTCCTTTTTACGGCCGAATAATATTTCATTGTGTGTGTACACACACACACATCACATCACATTTTCTTTTTTACTTTTTACTCTACTTTTTTTCTGAGATGGGAGTCTCACTCTGTCACCCAGGCTGGAGTGCAGTGGTGCGATCTTGGCTCACTGCAACTTCCACCTCCCAGGTTCAAGTGATTCTCCTGCCTCAGCCTCTTGAGTAGCTGGGATTACAGGTGCGTGCCACCACGTCCAGCTAATACATTTTCTTTATTCACTTATCTGCCAATGGACATTTAGGTTGCTTCCGCCTCTTGGCTATTGTGACTAATGCTACCATGAATATGGGTATGCAAATATCTCTTTGAGATTCTATTTTCAAATCTTTTGTATATATACTCAGAAGTGGGATTGCTGGGTCATATGGTAATTCTATTTATAATTTTTTGAGGACCCTCCATACTGTTTCCCTTAGTGGTTATACTATTTTATATTCTCACCAACAATGCACCAAGGGTGGTCTAATCTCTCCACACTCATCAATTATTTTTTTAAATAGCAGCTATCCCAGTAGGGGTGAGGTGATATAGCATTGTGGTTTTGATTTGCATTCTTCTAATAATTAGTAATGCTGATTCATCTTTTCATATGTTTGCTGGCCATTTGTATATCTTCTTTGGAAAAATGTCTTTCAAGTCCTTTGCCCGTTTTATAATTGAGTTATTTGGCTTTTTTGTTATTGAGTTGTAGGAGTTCTTTATATATTCTAGGTATTAATTCCTTATAGATACATGATTTGCAAGTACTTCTCCCATTCTGTAGGTTGCTTTTTTCCTCTTTTTTTTCTGAGATAGGGTCTCCCTCCAGTTGCCTGGGGTGAAGTGCAATGGTGAGATCATGGCTCACTGCAGCCTCAACCTCCTGGGATCAAATGATTCTCTCACCTCAGCCTCCTAAGGTGTGCACCATCATGCCTGGCTAATTTTGTGTGTGTGTGTGTCTGTGTGTGTGTCTGTGTGTGTGTGTGTGTGTGTGTGTGTGTGTATTTTTTGTAGAGACGGGGTTTCTCCATGATTCCCAGGCTGGTCTCGAACTCCTGGACCCAAGCAATTTTTCCACCTCAGCCTGACCCCCTTTTCCCCATTTTTAATCTATTCTTTTCATGCACAGAAGTTTTTAAGTTCTAGTCCCACTTGTCTATTTTTGCTTTTGTTGCCTGTGATTTTGGCATCACGACCAACACTTCATTGCCAAGTCCAATGTCATGAAGCTTTCCCCTGGGTTTTCATCTAGGAGTTTTATAGTGTCAGAGGACTGCCTCTTCTGGTATAGTCTGGAGGATGGCAAAATAGATGGTCACCTTGAGAACTTCTGACTTCAGGAAGGTCTGCTGTCATCAAAATTCAGAGCTCAGAGAGTTGCACCCTTCACACACACAACTTACGCTTGACATTTATGAAGGTAGTGACTAGATACTGGAACACAGATGCAGAAAAACTCACCATCTCCGCAAACACATCACCAGCCAAAAAGAACAAGTAGCCAGAGATGGTCTCTGTCTTACTGCTGCCTTCCCATCTTGCTTGGGTGCATCTAATGGGGGAGCCATGTTTTCTTCAGAACCTTTGCAGTGAAAGAGTTTGGAAGCATGAAGTTCAGCTGTCAGACTCTGCAGTGTAGAATGTATCCAGTGAGGAGGTTCAAATGGAAGACAAGTGCCAGGAGGCCAAGATAATAAATTAGGTGTTGTAGTAGGAAGTGCCAGGCCCCTACTTAGCAGAAAGCAGAGCATTACTTCACTGGGACCTGGCATGAAGGAACGGTGGGTTAGTGAAGCAGGATAGTATTGGGTAGGGTAGTGCAGTGGGGATGGGGCACAGCCTCTGCAGCTGGACAGGGCTTGCATGGAACCCCAGGCCCACCATGCGTGAGCTGTATGACTTGGCTAGGTTACTCCATCTCCCTGGGTCTTCCTTTTCTTCTCTGTAAGAGGATGGCAGGAGGGGCTGGCTGCCCCCAGAATAATCTGTAGCCTTTCCCTTCTGAGCTGCTCAGCCCTTCCACACAACAAGGCCTGAATTTGAGTCTACTTTCCCTACCAAGAGCTCTGGGGGTATGAATGGGGCCTCTCAGTGTATCCCTTTTCCATTTCACAGGAGCAAATGCGATGCGGAATAAGAGCTAAAATATTCTCCAAGCACGAGGAAACAAAAGGTCCTCTGCCTGAGGCATCACTGGGACACCGAAACTGTGAAACAGATGAAAGTTGAAGCTGTCCTGATTGAAGTGGGGGAAGCGATCTCACGGCCACTCACTTCACTTCCTCATCTTCACCCCCATCAATGCCTGAGAATCCTAGGACCTCCCTAGGGCACAAGATGAAAGCTTGACTGGTTTATGGAAAGAATCAGTTCCAATGCAGAAGGCCTCATTCCGGTCAGAACCCCCCACTGTCAACTTGTGTGGTGGTGGATAAACTGGCTAACCTTCCCTGGCCCTCAGCTTCTTCATCTGCATGGGGATCCCCGGCCTTGCTCTACACATTGTGTCTTAACTGAGAATCCACAGACACGATAATGCTTTAAGCAGAAAACACAAGACAAAAGTAAGCTGGCGTTGGTTTTGTTTGTACCTTGCCTCATCTTACAGATTTTTCGTGATAGGTTAGTGGTCAAATTAGAAGTTGACCTCCAGGCCCTCAAAAATGAGTCTTTCTGTTTTTCAATTCCATTCCAGCATCAAAATCTATAGTCATCAATGTGCCTTTCTTACAAATGAAGCCCCTTTACACCTTTTCTTGCCCCTATCTCTCTCTATTTCCAGAACTCCAAGTTCCACCTGCAGCCTGGACCTCCGGAGTCCCCATCAGTCTCTTGTGTTTGCCCCCCAAACTCGCTCCAACCCACTCCTCTCTGGTTGCCCCATCTCCCTCCTGCAGAACCTCAACTTCAGGAAGGGCACTCCCCAAAAAGAATACCCCATTATTTGATCACTCTTCCCTGCCAAACTCCATGCAACCTAATTACATTTAGCCTTCCACCCTGACGTCTTTCAGGGATGTGCCAACAGCAACTTTTGTGACTATTTTCCCATGTTACGCAGGCACCTAATGGCCCAGGACTGTTATCCCCACTTGGAGGAGCTGCCAGAGGATCCCAGGACTTCTCTAGAGTTAGCGCTCCACAAAGAGACTTCATCTGAGTGACTAGATAATTGCTAACTTGTAGGGCCATCTTTAAAATGGCTCAAATACTGCACAAGGCAGGGAACCTAGAGCTGGGGGATTTGAATCACTTTCTAGTAGAGAAGGCACTGAGAGGAGAGGACAGAGGATAGGCTTTAGAGACAGAAGGGTCTGGGCTCACCAATTAGCTTCTTCCCTTCCTACATGTGTGACATTTGCCTTCCGTATCTCAGTTTACTCATCTGCAAAATAAGGACATAGACAATGGCCGTATTTGTTAAGATTACATGAGATAGTATATGTCAAGGTCTCTCAATTTCAGCACTACCGGCATTTGGGGCTGGATAATTCTTTGTGAGAAGGGTGTTCTGTGCACTGCAGGATGTGTAGAGGCATCTCCATTCTGTACCCAAGGGCACTGCTACCCAGAGTTGTAAAAACTGAAAATGTCTCCAGATATGGCCCAAATTCCCCTCGGAAGCAAAATCACCCTCAGTGAAGAGCGGCTGGTGTAAGAGAACACACTTGATAAGCAATCAGATTCTCACTATTGCTGGATGTATGTGACAAGCTCACATTTATACATTCATTTATTAAAAAGATACGAAGCTGATAACAGATCTGGGAGTGAAAATCAAATCTGGCAGGCAAATACCCTCTCATCTCTCATTCCCTCCCCATCCCCTGCCCCAACTCAGAAGCTCCATCAAAGACCAGGTGTGCTGCCTGGTGCAAGTTCTGCCTAAATGATCCAGACTGACCCCAGAACTCCCCTCCAACGGCCTGGATAATTCTTATAGCATGGGCCTCCACCCTTGTGAAGTTGAATGCATTAATACCAGCAAAATATTTCTTAATCTCCTAAGCCTCAGCTTTGAATCCTTAAAAAGGAAAGAAAGAGACGGCATAAATCTCTTAATTAGAACGCCCAATCACTTCGATAAATATTTACCCGGTTCCGGCATGAGGCATGGAAACCCTGCGCCATTAGTCAATAGAGGTCAGCAAAGTGCACCTTGGGAACAGCAGGATGCAATTGAGCTCGGCTTTGGAGCGGGTGTGGGGAGAAGGTTTCCAGTCTTATGCTTCTGCTGAAGACAGGTGAGCAAACACATTCCATGCCTACTCTGCACACCCGCCCCTGCCCCCCACAAAGTCTCAGGTGGACATGAGGGCCTCGTTGTAAATCATCGCCTGGTAGTCTGGCTTCTAAAGCTTTGTGGAGAGAGGCAGGGGCCTCCTCTGCTAGTTGGGCCACAGAGCAAACCAAACTATTCCCCAGTGAGTGTTCTCTGGAGTGTCCTGGCTGGGCACCTTTGCTCCTATCTGGAGCTCCCTTTCTTCCTCCCCACTGAGCCACAGCAAGGGTCATCCTCTATAGGCAGCTTCCCTAATTGTCCTGGCTCCCCCCAATCCCCACCCTGCCCCCAGCCTTCTACCAAATACTATTTCCATGCACAGGCTGTATTTCTCTCTGAGGGCCTAGATACCGCCTGGAATATAGCCTGGAATTGGGGATAGTCTGGTCTTGTGTATGTTTTCAAAGGCAAGGGCCTTCCTTAGATTTTGGAGGAAAGCTTTCTGTAAACTCTTGCCAGGTAAGAAATTAGGTGCCATCATTCTCATTTTACAGAGGCAGAAATGGGGACCCCAGGAAGTTTGGGGTATCGCCCCAGATCGCGCAGATCTTTAGGCCTCCTGAAGCCCAGGTTGGTGATGCCACGCTGTCCCAATGAATGGCTCCCTCTCTCCTGCCTGCGTAACCTTCAGAGGCATCCTCCTGGGAGCCCGAATTGGGAGTCGGGATTCGGGCAGGGTCTTAGAGAAGCAAGCTCTTAGTAGCTCCCTTCCCCAGGGAGCAAAAACAGCCTGTCAGGTGTCAAAAAGAAGAAAAGACCTAAGGAAGCAGAAAACACCCAGTGGGGGTGAGGGGGAAGGGAAGAGTTTTGTTAGAAGTATTTGCTGATCCTGCCCCCTCTGCCCACCGAAACTTCTGTCCATCATTTTGGGCTGAGCTCAAGCTCCACCCTTCCAGGAAGCCCTTCCAGAATCACCCTTCTGACAACTGTTCTTCCCTACTTCATACTTTATAGACGTACTTTTTGTGGCTTGTCTTCTCAGAAAAGCTATGAACTCCACTGTGGTGGCAGGCAGATCTCTCTCTCTCTGCCTCCATCCACTCCCGCTGTCCCCAAGGTGCCCCTCCCCATTCCTTCCTTCCCCTCTCTTGCACACCCCAGGGGTCCTTGGGCTGCAGGGATGCCCATGGTCATCTGAGGAGCGTGATAAAGCATGGGATTTCAAGAGAGGGAGAGGAAGGCCCAGTGACCTCAGGAGGGCCTTCCTGAGAGTCCAGAGGAGAGGAGCTGGGTGTTCCCACCTGGGCTCGGCTGTGCCTATGCAGAATAAGGTGGGGGCTGCTGTCTGGCTTGCTCCCCACAGGACCGGGATAGAAGTCCTTCCTAGCCTGTCCAGACACACAGAAAATGTTGGAAGAGTTGAATCACCCAGATAGTTGTACATTATCATCATGGCCACCACAGCTAACTGTTATCGATCACTTAATGTGCCAGGTTCTGTACTAAGTACACCACATGCATTATCTCCATCGATCCTCAGGACAATCCTCTCAGGTACTGGATTGTTATCTCCACTTTACAGATGAGGAAATGGAGGCTTAGCAAGATTAAATAAGTCCCCCAAGGTCACATAGCTTGAACCAGTCAGAGAATGAGAAGATGAGCTGGGAGACCCTGGGAAGTTCTCTATGTTCACTGGCCTCGGTCTCCTTGCCTGAGATGAGGTGGCTGCAGGATGAGCTTTATAGGGTCTCCCTCTGGGACCCTCTGAGGCCCTCCAGGTCCCTGTGGTACCTCTTGCAGCCCTGGCCTGCATTCTGAGGAAAGCCAAGCTTGTAGACACATCAGGGTGTAGTAGCTAAGAGGTGGGATACTAATATCTAATTGCCTGGGTTCAGTCCATCAGTCATTAAAGTGACCTTGGGCACATCACTGTACCACTGTGTATCAATTGCCCAGCCTGTAAAACGGGGGTGATACCCATGGCACCCACTTCATTTCTTGTGTGACTATTAAATGTGTTCATGTTTGTCAAGTGCTTAGAATAGCACTGTGCACAGCTTGAGCACTGTGTAAGAGTTTGTTAAATAAATACAAA
>PVKP010019850.1:6423-41788 GCA_004027715.1 Plecturocebus donacophilus | reverse complement strand
CTTGGAGACTTTCTTCATTCCTTTTTCCCCTTTTTTCTGTCATCTTGCCTTCTCGTTTTATTTCATTGAGTTGATCTTCGACCTCTGATATCCTTTCTTCTGCTTGGTCAATTCGGCTGTTGAAACTTGTGCATGCTTCGTGAAGTTCTCGTGTTGTGTTTTTCAGCTCCATCAATTCACTTATATTCTTCTCTAAGTTATCCATTCTCATTAGCATTTCGTTAAATCTTCTTTCAAGGTTCTTGGTTTCTTTGCTTTGGGTTAGAACATGTTCTTTTAGTTCACAGAAGTTTCTTATTATCCACCTTCTGAAGCCTGATTCTGTGAGTTCATCACACTCATTCTCTGTCAGGCCTTGTTCTCTTGCTAATGAGGAGCTGTGATCCCCTGTAGGAGGAGAAGCATTCTGATTTCGGGTGTTCTCAGCCTTTTTGCACTGGTTTCTTCCCATCTTTGTGGATTTATCCACCTGTCATCTTTGTAATTGCCGACTTTCAGATTGGGTCTCTGAGTGGACATCCGGCTTGTTGGTGATGAAGTTTTTTCTGTTTCTTAGTTTTCCTTTGGGGTGCGCCCCTTCCCCACAGAGCTGGGCTTTCCCGGGTTCAGCTGTGCTTCTCAGTCCTCAGCACTTCCAATTGCTGTTCTCCTTGTGGGGATGGGACCAGCTGAGCCCGACTAAAAGGGCATCCAGTCCCGTACACTCTGCACTGAGAAGCACCACGCTGGGGCACCGGCAAAACAGCCGTGCTGGCTGAAAGAGTTGCGCTGGCGACCCTTGTGGCTCCTTCACTGGGAATCTCCCAGTCTGTGGGCAACAAAAATTCGTCAGAAAGTGCGGTGTCCACTCGTTCTCTGCACTTTCACTGGGAGCTACATTCCTGAGCTGTTGCTAATCGGCCATCTTGGATCTCTCTCACAGTGTTTTTTTAGTAGCATTTTTTTTTCAAAGACCAGAATCCATCCAAAATTCACAGACTGCATTTGGCTGTTGTATCTTACAGTAATTTTTGACAATCAAGTTGGTTGGAACACCAGTTTTTTCCAGTTAGTCCTTTTCTGTGTCTCATTTAAGAAATCCTTTCCAACCCTGCAAGTACAAAGATATTTACCTTTATGTCTTCCAAAAATCTAAATTGTTTTGTACTTCTGACAAAAATGTAGTGTAAATTAGGGATTTAATTTCAATTTAATTTCATTTTTCTCTACCTAAATAACCACATGTCTCAGCCTCCTCATTTCCTCCGTATGTATAATGCTGGTTTTCCCATGCTGTGTGTGTCTTTTGGTCAATTTGTTTACATTTGGGCTAATTCCATACTGTGTTAATTATAGCTATAAAATAAATATTTATTAAATCTATTACATTAATATGAATTGAATTCTTAATGTTTATTACTATTTATTATAGCTATGGCTTTGAAATAAATATTGATATCTGGCAGAGCAAGAACTATCATTATTCCCTAAGTCATTACCATCATAGCTTAATTCTTGCTTTTCAGGAGTATTTTGATTATTCCTGGCCCTTGTCAATTTATGTAAAAAATATAGGTATGAGCCATGCATTTCTTTTCAGTCAGTTTGGTAACTTATTCTCTAGATACTTGTCTATTTCATCTAAGGTCTCAGTTGGCTGGCGTCAAGTTTTCAGGGTATTAACAATAAATTTCTTCTGGATCTGTAGCTATTAGTCTCGGGCCGGGCATGGCCGCTCACACCTGTAATCCTAGCACTTTGGGAGGCCAAGGCGGGTGGATCACCTGAGGTCAGGAGTTCAAGATCAAACTCCTGGACTCATGCAGTCTGTCTGCCCTGGCCTCCCAAAGTGCAGGGATTATAGGCATGAGGCACTGCGCCAGGCTAACGTCCAAATTATATTGTCTTAAAAGACCAACTTTTACCTATTTTTTATCTGCTGTATTACATGTTTGTTTTCTGCTTGGTGGGTTATTCCTCTTATAGTATTATCTTTTCCCTTTTACCCCCTTAGGGTTTATTCTCTTATGTTTTAATGTTTTAAACTGAGTATCCAGTTTATTAACATTCAGTCTGTCCTTTCTGATATAAGCATTTAAAACTACAAATGTCTATCTGCCACTTTCTCTGCCTGTCTTATTTTTATTATAGGATATTTCAGACATACACAAAATTGGACAGCGTAACAAACCCCTATGCATCCATCAACTAGCTTGCTGAAGCAAGATATTTGAATATAAAATGAATGATCAATTCATCTTAATACTGACCCACTCCCTTCTTGGCACCATATTATTTTTAAGACATTCTCAGACATCAGTGTATTCCATGTTTTGATATAGTATTTTCATTACTATTTATTTCTAAATATTTTATTTTTATCTTATACTTTCTTATTTACAAAGTTACCTAGAAGTTTTTTTTTTAATTTCCAAAAGTATTGACTTTTGTGGGGGTATCATTTTTGTATTGACTGCAAATTGTATTGTGTTCAAAGACTAGGGTCTATATTAAACTATTTTTTAAGATGGAGTCTTGCACTGTTGTACAGGCTAGTGTGTAGTAGCGTGATCTTGGCTCACTGCAACCTTCACCTCCAGGTCCAAGTGATTCTCCTGCCTCAGCTTCCCGAGTAGCTGGGATTACAGGTGCGCACCATCACTCCCAGCTAATTTTTTGTATTTTTAGTAGAGATGGGGTTTCACCACATTAGCCAGGCTGGTCTCAAACTCCTGACTTCATGATTCGTCCACTTTGGCCTCCCAAAGTGCCGGGATTACAGGCATGAGCCACTATCTGGCCTAAACTAACTCTTTTACATTTGTTGAGACCATGAACCTCTATTTCAGGAGTCAGATACTTTATGTCATCCACGTATATATTGTAAAAGCTGTTATCTATACTAATATTTTTGTCTGATCAATAGTTGAAATCTTCCATTATGATGGTAGAATTGTCAAAATTTCCCTATAGTTCTGTCATTTGTTTTTAACATACCTATTTTGTTAGATAGGTAGCAGTTTTGGATTATATAATTTGGGTGATTTAAACCTTTTTTTAATTATAAAGTGACTCATTTACAATGCATTTTATCTGAGAGACCATTTTAGCTGATGTATAGCTACTTCATCTTTCTTTTAGTAGTATCTACTTATGACAAGTTGTGCGTCCCTAATCTGAAAATCCAAAATGCTCCAAAATCCGAAACTTTTTGAGCACCAACATGATGCTCAAAGGAAATACGCCTTTTCTGAGTTCTAAATGTTATATAGTGCATAGAACTGGATTTTGTTTGTCTTTTGGTTGGTTTTTTTTTTTTTTTTTTTTCTTCTTCTTCCCTGAGACAGAGTCTCACTCTGTAACCCAGGCTGGAGTGCAGTGGCATGATCTTGGCTCACTGCAACCTCCACCTCCTGGGTTCAAGTGATTCTCTTGACTCAGCCTCCCAAGTAGCTGAGATTACAGGCACCTGCCACCATGCCTGGCTAATTTTTGTATTTTTAGTAGAGATGGGGTTTCACTATGTTGGCCAGGCTCATCTTGAACTCCTGACCTCAGGTGATCCACGTGCCTTGGCCTCCTAAAGTGTTGGGATTACAGGTGTGAGCCACCATGCCCGGCCCAGAACTGGATTTTTAAATTCCAGTCAATATTCAGTAAATTTAGTACTTCTCATATATTTCAACTAATAATAGATTCGGATTTACTTACCGTTATCTTCTTTAGTGCTTATGTTAGCCTTATTTTTCTAATTCGGCAGTCCCCAATCTTTTTGGCACCAGGGACTGATTTTTGTGGAAGACAATTTTTCCCACAGGCAGAGGCCAGGGCAGGCATAGGCATGGTTTTGGGATGAAATGGTTCTACCTCCGAAAATCAGGCAGTAGATTCTCATAAGTAGATCCCTCACATGTGCAGTTCACAGTAGAGTTCCTGCTGCTGTGAGAATGCAGCGGCTCATCTGACAGCAGGCGGTGCTCAGGCAGGTTTGCAGCTGGTCTCGTGCTGTGAGGCCCGGTCCCCAAGGGGGACCACCAGCCCCGGGATTGGGGACCTCTGCTGTGTTGTTTTCCTGTTGTTCTTGCTGCTACTAAATTGATAAAACTTTCTTTACTCTTTTTCCTCCACAATTTTGGAAGTTACATTTTATTTCGAATCTTTAGTATTATGCTAAAAACTATAGCTTCCATACTTAAAACGTAAAGTTAATCAAGATCCTTATATTCTCCTCCCAAACAAATTGAAGGCTCTTAGAACACTGTAATTCTGATCACTGAACTATCGTTTTCAGCATTTTTTTGTTTTTGTTTTAGAGGCAGGGTCTTGCCCTGTTGTCCAGACTGGAGTGTACTAGTGTGCAATCAATCATAGCTCACTACACTTTTGAACTCTGGGCTCAAGGGATCCTCCTGCCTCTGCCTGCCAAGTAGCTGGGACTACATGCAAGCCACTATGCATGGCTGACTTTCTATTTTTTGTAGAGACCAGGTCTCACTATGTTATGCAGGCTGGTCTCAAACTCCTGGGCTTAACTGGCCTCCCTAAGTGCTGGGGATTACAGGCGTGAGCCACCATACCCAGCTGGTTTTAACTCATTTTTTATATGCCTCCAAAGGAGACATTATTTATTATGGTTTTCTACAGTTCATATTGGGTTATTTTTGCCAGGATCTTCATCAGTCTTTTTTGTTAATCACTATTATGTATTACTTCTTCCTTCTTTATTCAATTTTTAAAATTCATGTGGTATATATTTCAGTGGGCTTTTCAGTGAGGGTCTGTTATCCTAAAGTCTCTCAGTCTTTGAAAAGTCTTTAGTTTAGTTTCATTCCTGGATGATAAGTAGAAATCAAATTCTAGATTGGCAGTTATTTTTCTTATTTTGAAGCTACTATATTGTCTCTGATTTCTATGGCTGCTATAGAGAACTTCTACCAGCAGGTTATATTCTTGTGGGTAAACTATCTTTTTATTTCTAGTTGTTTTTAAGCTTTTTATCTCTGTTGTTCGCAGTATTATTTTTATTTATCCCTGGCTCACTGCATTTCCTAAAGGTGAAGATGCATGTCTTGCATTAATCATTTTCAGCCATTGTCACTTTTAATATTGCCTCACTCCTTTACTCTTGATTCTCTTCTCTGAGAACTTCTACTGGACATATGCTGAATATTCTCATTCAATTGTTCATGCCTCTTAACCCATATTTTCCATCATTACTCCATTCTTGCTAATTTCCCCAACTTCATTTTATATAGTTTATTCATTCTCTAATTCTATATACTAATATCTTCATTAAGTTAATTTCCAGCACAGTTGTACCTCAGTATCTGCAGGGAGTTGGTTCCAGGATCCCTTTTGCTACCAAAACCCATAGATGCTCAATTTTTGCATATTTAGTAGAGACAGGTTTTCACCATGTTGGCCAGGCTGGTCTCAAACTCCTGACCTCAAGTGATCCAACCATCTTGGCCTCCCAAAGTGTTGGTATTACAAGCACGAGCCACTGTGCCTGGCTGATGATGTCAAAAAAATTTTAAACATTAATTCATCAACCCTGAACATAATATTCCAGTTGCGGTCTATCAAATCACTTCAGCAAGTGACTTCATCTGCCAGATAGTTTTCTTTAAATTACATTTTAAGTTCTGGGGTTCATGTGCAGAACGTGCAAGGTTGTTACATAGGTATATACGTGCCATGGTGGTTTGCTGCATCCATCACCTTGTCATCTACATTAGGTATTTCTCCTAATGCTATCACTCCCCCCGACAAGCCCTAGTGTGTGATGTTTCCCTCCCTGTGTCCATGTGTTCTCATTGTTCAACACCCACTTATGAGTGAGAACGTGTGGTGTTTGGTTTTCTGCTCGTGTCAATTTGCTGAGAATGATGGTTTCTAGCTTTATCCATGTCCCTGCAAAGGACATGTTCTCATCCTTTTTTATGGCTGCATAGTATTCCATGGTGATATGTGCCACATTTTCTTTATGCAGTCTATCATTCATGGGCATTTGGGTTGGTTTCAGGTTTTTGCTATTGTGAACAGTGCTGCAGTAAACATATATGTGCGTATGTCTTTATAATAGAATCATTTATAATCCTTTGTGTATATACCCAGTAATGGGATTGCTGATATTGGTATTTTTATTTCTAGATCCTTGAGGAATCGCCATAACACTGTCTTCCACAATGGTTGAACTAATTTACACTCCCACCAACAGTGTCAAAGCATCCTCTCCAGCATCTGTTGTCTCCTGATTATTTAATGATTGCTATTCTAACTGGTGTTAGATGGTATCTCATTGTGGTTTTGACTTGCATTTCTCTAATGATCAGTAATGCGTTTTTTCATGTTTGTTGGCTGCATAAATGTCTTCTTTTGAGAAGTATCTGTTCATATCCTTCACCCACTTTTTTGATGGGGTTGTTTTTTTCTTGTAAATTTTAAGTTCTTTGTAAATTCTGGATATTAGCCCTTTGTTAGATGGGTAGATTGCAAACATTTTTTCCCATTCTGTTGGTTGTCGGTTCACTTTAATATTTTGCTGTGCAGAAGCTCTTTAGTTTAATTAGATCCCCTTTGTCAATTTTGGTTTTTGTTGCCATTGCTTTTGGTGTTTTACTTATGAAGTCCTTGCCCATGCCTATGTCCTGAATGGTATTGCCTAGGTTTTCTTCTAGGGTTTTTATGGTTTTAGGTCTTATGTTTAAATACATCTTAATTTTTTTATACGGTGTAAGGAAGGGATCCAGTTTCAGCTTTCTGCATATGGCTAGCCAGTTTTCCCAACATCATTTATTAAATAGGAAATCCTTTCCCCATTGCTTTTGTCAGGTTTGTCAAAGATCAGATGGTTGTAGATGTGTGGTGTTATTTCTGAGGCCTCTGTTCTGTTCCACTGGTCTTTATCTGTTTTGGTATCAGTGCCATGCTGTTTTGATTACTATAGCCTTGTAGTATAGTTTGAAGTCAGGTAGTGTGATGCCTCCAGCTTTTTTTTTTTTTTTTTTTGCTTTTTTGCTTAGGATTGTCTTGGCTATGTAGGCTCTTGATGCCATAGGCAGCTTAAGGTGTTTTTTCCAATTCTGTGAAGAAAGCCAATGGTAGCTTGATGGGGATAGCATTGAATCTATAAATTACTTTGGGCAGGATGGCCATTTTTATGATATTGATTAGTCCTAACAACGAGCATGGAATGTTTTTCCATCTGTTTGTGTCCTCTCTTATTTCCTGAGCAGTGGTTTGTAGCTCTCCTTGAAGAAGTCCTCCACATCCCTTGTCAGTTGTATTCCTAGGTACTTTATTCTCTTTGTAGGAATTGTGAATGGGAATTCACTCATGATTTGGCTGTTTGTCTGTTATTGGTGTATAGGAATGCAGCTGTGAATTCAGCTGTGAATCTATCTGGTCCTGGACTGTTTTTGGTTGGTAGGCTATTAATTGCTGTCTCAACTTCAGACCTTGTTATTAGTCTATTCAGGAGTTTGGCTTCTTCTTGGTTTAGTCTTGGGAGGTCTAAGTGTCCTGGATTCATTTTCTGGAGGGGTTTTCACATCTCTATCTCCTTTACTTCTGTTCTTAGTTATTTCTTCTGCTAGCTTTTCAATTTGTTCTTACTCCTCTAGTATTTTGCTTTTCTTAATTGAATTATATCACACTATTTTGGGCACCATATTTTAAATGTAAGGAAGCATGTCAGCTTAAAGTCACATGGCAAGGATCAGGACCAGAATCTTACCTTGATACAAAGTTTCACTCTTGTCCCCCAGGCTGGAGTGCAATGGCCTGATCTTGGCTCACTGTAACCTCTGCCTCCTGGGTTCAAGCAATTCTTCTACCTCAGGCTCCTGGGATTACAGGCACATGCCATCACTCCCAGGTAATTTTTGTATTTTTAGTAGATACAGGGTTTCACCATGTTGGCCAAGCTAGTCTTGAACTCCTGACCTCAAGTGATCCGCCCATCTCGGCCTCTCAAAAGTACTGGGATTACAGGTGTGAGCTGCCACGTCCAGCAGAACCTTGATCTTTTAAATGTGAATTTCATATATTTCTATGACTTGTAAGGGGAGAGGTGGGGAACATGAAGGTTGAAGGGAATATTAAATAAGTAACTATCTGTACTAGCTCCTCAATACATGAGATATTTAATAGCTATATAAAACAAGCCTTATTCCCATGTTAACAGATGAGAAATTAAAGCTCAGAAAGGTTAATTTTGCTATGATCACTGTGTGACCCAAATTCCAGTTGAAATTGCCTAGACAAATCCATTTTCAAGCGGGGCACAGTGGTGTATGCCTGTAGTCCTAGCTATATGGGGTCTGAGGTGAGAGGATTGCTTGTGCCTAGGAGTTCGTGTACAGCTTGGGCAACATATCAAGAACCTGTTTCTAAAAACAAATAGGTTGGGTGCAGCAGCTCATGCCTGTAATCCCAGCACTTTGGGAGACCAAGGCAGGTTGATCACTTGAGGTCAGGAGTTCAAGAACAGCCTGGCCAACATGGTGAAACCATCTCCACTAAAAATATAAAAAATTAGCTGGGCATGGTGGTGTGTGCCTGTAATCCCAGTTACCTGGGAGGCTGAGGCAGAGGCAGAATAGCTTGAACCCAGGAGGCAGAGGTTGTGTGTTCAAATGGCTCTGTGAGTTTAACAATGTAATCTGGATATATCTGATACAATAATTTAGCCAATAAGTAAGTGGTAAGTTTCTTAGACTAGCTGTAAAACATGAAAAGCTTTCAGCTTCACAATTTGAACCCCATCCTTTCATCTTCTCCAAGAGCCTGCTAATAGTGATAACTTTCTGAAGTACTTTTAGAATCTTATTTTTATAAAGAGTGTTTTATTGACTACACATATAGCAACTGAGTCCCTCGGTTTAATATATCACTCTGTGAAGATGTGGTTTATAATGCAGTTCACTTTGCAACCATGCCTGATGCCTAGCATTTTTACCTTAGTATGTAGAATGAATATTCTCAATATATGAGAATACTAGTCTTGAAAGGATGACTCTGGGTGTTATTATATAGCACATGTGTGTGTGTATAAAATCTATGGTTTTATATACACAGATACACTGTATTTGATAATACAGTATTAAAGACAAAACAGGGTTGTCAATTATTTTTCTCATTAAGATTTTAATGTAGCTGTAAATGAAATTCTCATTTTAAAAAAATTAAAGAAAGTTTCCATTTATTTTTTTTTAGAATAAAGATTTGGTGCACAAATACAGCCCAAAGCCAACAGAAAAATAGTTCTGCCCTATCATTTCCCTAAGAAAGCACTGCAGTTACTCAAAATAGGCTGAAAGAAAAAAAAAAAAAAAAGCAATCTTCTGAGTTCTAGTTTTCACAAAAGGACCACGTTAAACTATGTACATTGATTTGATGTGCAAGTATGCAATAAATATGTACACATACATTCCTATCTGCTTTTACATCATTCTAGAGTATATCAAGATGGGATTTAGAAATGTGAAAAGGCCATAACAGTGAAAAGGAAAAACAAGGATACAATGGTTTTTAGACCAGCAGAATAATAATGCTTAGCTAGTTAATTATTTTAACTTTGGAGCTGACTAAAAAAATTGTTTGGAAATACATGGTACCTGTAAGTGATGCTTACTGCAATACTTGTTAAATGTTATTTGTCAGCACTGACTGGAATTATGTAGTGCTAGTAACATAGCTCCCAATGTCCTAGAATTCCTCTAAATGGCCAGCTATAGCTACCATTATCTTGATAAGCATTTCAAGAGCTGTGTTGCTTAGCCTTTTAAAAGATAACTAGTTTATAACCTATGTCTCCTTATGTGGCTACATCAGTTACTCGTGGTCCCAGGGAAGTATAAAAGAGGATATAAGCTGCTGAAGATTTCACAGAAGAAACAGAGATATCGGAAACTTCGTGATCATCAAACTTAAACCACCGTTGTCTTGCTGCATTTTTACAATAGGCTGTGTAGTGGCCTCCATCCAGCCCGCCGTAGTGATTCTGTGCCAAACAAACAGGATAGAAAATCAATTCAATTTAAACTGTTATTTAAAATATGCCAGTAGTTTCAAAGCTTTATGTTGTTCTTACTCTCCCATGAGGTAGGAAACCACTTGAAACTTTTTATTTTAACTTGCTTTGAAACAAATAGCCTTCAGTTCAAAGAGATACTTACTGAAACAGAAAACAAATTATATTTCTTCAGATTGTTCTTTGGACCAATAACATACTGTGACAAGTCAAGATTTTCTAACGGGAAGTCCACAGATGTCTGTAATTTTTGTTTCCACCTGCCATCATAGGAAAAACTGCAGAACAAAACATTACGATTATACTGACAGAGGAAGATATTAGGATGAATCCTTATTCATTGACATCCAGAATGTTAGCCAGGACCATAAAATCCATTTCAAATACAAAGACTTGGAATTTTAGTAGTAGAGGAACCTGTTAAAGATACTTGGCTTCATTTCCATTTTACAAATGAGAAAACTGAGGCACACGGATATTTAATGATGTGCCTAAGGTCAAACAGCCAGAATTGTAGAGGTAGGACTATACTCTGGTCCAGCTACAACTGCTACATGAGTCTTCTACGAAGGTAAGACCTGCATGTTTATAATGCTGATCACCACAAAAGCAAAGAATGAGAGTCAGAAATTGACAGTAGGGAGACTATTGACTAAAATAATGGCATTCATTCCATTCTGGCATATTCTGCTCCTTTAAATATCAAAACAGTGATATACTGGTTGGTGTAATATGGTTATTTCAGAATTTTAAAAAATACTCAGCATTAAAGATTTTAACAAATGTGTAATCACGTATAGAATGTTTATTTATACCTCCACAATCCTCAAATAAGACAATGGGAAAACCTAGCTTTTGTTAGAAAGCTTTTGTTTTTTTATCTTAATACAAGATAAAACATTTTTAACAAATGCTTTCTTTGACACAAAAATTACAGTTCTCAATAAAAAAGTGCAACTTTAAAGTTTTTCAAAAAAATCAACTCTGAGTTCTCACTACACAGATGGATTACATGAAGACAAAAGAATCAGCAAAAGAAATAGTTTGTGTTTTATAACTCTTGTCATTATTCCTTCTACTATAGGACTAGATCTTTTCCATCAATTGGAAAATCTGGACAAAATTATTTCTGCACTTAATGGTATCATTAACATATTTTATCTTTAAAATTATACTTTAAAAATTATAAATTTAACACGACTATGTCTGTTATGCTTAGTCTGCTGTTTGAATGTTTCACTTCATGTCCTATTGTATTTGAATTATATGTGTAACTTTTTATACATTTTCACTTGATGCTTTGTAATTATTTATGTCTGAAACGCAATAATCATAAGAAATGACATGAACTAGTGGTATTGTCATTTTCCTATGGTATTGAAAACACTGAGATGAACTAACAGTTTCATTTCTGCTTTATTTCCCTAGATCTACTGTAACCAGATAATTGTCCTTTGTTACGTACCCATGGCAGGCAGTACAACAAGTATAAATTATACAGGACTTAGAATTCCTTCATTTAATTTCACTGAACAGGAAGAAAACCTTTTCCCTTTACCGTTTCAGATGCACTAAAAGCACAGGTGGTAACTTCCAGATTTCTATCTTTTTTAGAGAATCTCGTCGAGCTCTGCAATGACTGCAGTAAAATCTGTTGTTATCTGTGAGCTTTTCTTCTTTGGAAAATAATCTAAGGCAATCCTGGCAGAAAAAAAACAAGTAGCAGATACTCATTAATTCATTTATTCAGTAGTGTCAAAGAGCACCTATTTAGTCACTCTGCAGGCACCAGTGATTCAACGGTAAACTACACAGAAGAGTTCCTGCCCTCCCAAAGCTTGTGATCTAGTGAGGAGCACAGACAAGTGAACAGACAGCACAGTGTGTGATGAGTGTTTTGTGACAGGACACAGGAAAGCCCCTAACCTGATCAATCAGGGAAAACCTGTTGGAGGAAATGATATTCTGGAGGTATTTAAGACTAAAGGTATAAACAAGCTATTATATAAGAAACACTGTTGATATATGGAAAATAGGACATTTACTTGCCATCCCCATGTAAAGCAAATGCTTATGAAAAGTAGGCCTAAGTTAAAGTCAACAGACAACTTTCCAAATTGACTTATAAAACTTTTTAAAAACATATTAACAATTCTGAAAGAATATTTAATAACAGTACTTTAAAAAAATTTCTAATTCTTTCTAATCTACATAGGCTTAATTATAAAACAGAATTTATATTGAGTTTTACCGATAAAATGTTTATAAGAGTAAAGACCAGAAATAAATTGAACAACATACATCTCTATATCCACATAAACAGCATTTTTATCCAATAAATAATTTCCTCTCTATCTTAAATTTACCTGTAATGTACATTTACTTGTGGATGCTAGCGGTAGAGATAAATACATGAAGGCCTCAAATGTCCTAGATTTTTTGTGACAGGTGAGACACTGTACTGTAGATTTGAATTGACCCTGAAAAAGTGCAACAATTATAGACTCATTGAGCTGCTTGTGTTTCTGCCAGGCATGTTCTGCAGCTTTAAAGTCATCGAGATGATCATTATTTTCTTCTTTATATCTCTTCCGATTATCAGCCTGGAAATAAGATTATTTAAGCTCTATATTAATATCTCAAAGACAATACTTAAATATAAATTGAAAGAATAAAAGTAAATACAAACACTTTGCAGATTTAAACACTTGTAGTTCTCACAAAGGAGTTATGATCTCATTGAGTGTAGCAAAAATAATTCTAGCCAAAAAATACTGAAAAAACCCACTTTATCAAAGAATGTGACTTGCTGAAATTTCCCAAATTTTTATTTAAAAAGCTGAAAAGGGTCAGATCTGGTGGTTCATGCCTATCATCCCAGTATTCTGGGAGGCCAAGTCAGGAACATTGCTTGGGGGCAGGACTTCAAGACCAGCCTGTGCAACGCAGTGAGAATCCCATCTCTAACAGTAAAAAAGCTAAAAAGTTTGGTTTTGAAAAAAGATATCCTACATACAGCTGGGAATGAAGGCTACAACTAGACAGATAAAATTTTGTTGCCCTAGCCTCACGATATGTATATATACATATCTGTAAGTGTATTGTGTGTATGTGTGTGTGTGTGTATTCATATTCAGTTGTAAAAATGGTGACCCCAAAAGTACATGATAAAAAGTACTAAAAAAAAAAAAAAGGCTGTAGTATACAAATGGAGGGTGGTCATTTATATATAGATACGTGCCTCCATAATAACTAGTCACATGAGTCATTTGGTTACATGAAATAATTCTTTTTTTTGGCAGTGGGGGGATACAGTCTCACTCTGTTGCCCAGGCAACAGATTGTGCAGTCGTATAATCTCGGCTCACTGCAACTTTTGCCCAGGTTCAAGCGATTTTCCTGCCTCAGCCTCCTGAGTAGTTGCGATTACAGGTGTGTGCCACTGTGTCTGGACAATTTTTGTGTTTTTAGTACAGATGAAGTTTCACCATGTTGGGCAGGCTGGTCTTGAACTCCTGACCTCAGGTGATCCGCCAGCCTTGGCCTCTCAAAGGGCTGGGATTACAGGCATGAGCCACTGCAGCCAGGTGAGTAATTCTTATTTTAGAATAAAGCATAAGAATAGGGCATGTTCCACTTTGAGCAAGAGAATGGGAAAAAGAAAAGAATAAGATATGTATAATAACATATATATTATATATGTGAAATTATGTAATAAAGATGCTCAGACTGTCTATAATCTTTTATAAGATCATTTGCTTATAATTTTACTTTCACATATATGTGAGTCACAAACTCCAAAAACTATTTTAACATTTGCAAATTTCTCAGCAATACTGCTTGTTAATTAGTAATACCAACTGCATATGCTTCAAATACTACACTTACCAGATGTTTTATAATTCTCTTAAACAGTCATTATTTGAATAAACAAGCAATGAACTGTCATCAACTAGAATTTAAAATTGCTATAAAAATACAGTGCTACTGAGCAACCCTAAACAGTCTCTGCAACTAAGAAAAGTCAAATTTCTTACTTTATTTAGATCTTCATGGAGACCATCCATTAGGAACAGAAGCAGTTCTTGTGAATCTTGCTGACTGTATCCTGCAAACTGGTCATTGATCTTCCCAATGGTGATTTTAAAGTCTTTTGGACTGATATATCTATACTGTCCTGTCCACAGGGCTTTCATGATTATACCAAATTCTTCTGCCACTTCACCTTTATGCCCCAATAAATTTGACCTATGCAAATAAAAGTTACAAAAGACAATAAAGGAAGTTTAAAAGTTAAGTAAGGTACAGTGGATTCTTGATGTCAAGACAACATTATTCACAAATTGTAGCGCTACATTAAACTACGTATTTACTTGCAGGCTTACCACCAGATTCTCATCTGAATCTGACTTGCTTACATCCCTCCAGCTTCCTTCTTTTGGCAGCAAGCCCTGCATGGTCTCATCAACAGGCTCCAGTTAATGACTGTCAGGTTCTGCCTTCCAGCACTGCTCTCAACCTGTCTGTCCTTTACTAATCAGAGAAGGCTTTTCTCTACATTACTCTCTTTTTTTTGAGATAGATAGGGTCTCACCCAGGCTGGTGGAGTACAGTAGCACAATCACAGTTCACTGTAGCCTTGACCTTCTGGGTTCAGGTGATCCTCCCACCTCAGCCTCCCAAGTAGCAGGGACTACAAGCGTGTGCCACTACACCTAGCTAATTTTTGTAGAGACAGAGTTTTGCCTTGTTGCCCGGGCTGGTCTCAAATTCCTGGGCTCCAAGTGATCCACCCTCCTCAGCCTCCCTAAGTGTTAGGATTAGCAATGTGAGCCACAGTGCCCAGCCTTCATTATTCCTAAGAATAAAGATATTTTCCCCTTTCGAATTTGACATCTCTGGAGCTGAATGGTAAGCATTAAGGTTTGAAAGGTAAAATAGGTTCTTGATGTCAACATGAAATTATTCACATACTGCAGCCCTATACCAAAATGCTTATTTATTCACAGGTTTACTACCAGATTCTTAACTAAATCTGACTTCAAAGATTCCAAAATTCAGGTGTTGCCAATGTGACAGGATTAAGAGATAGGGCCTTTAAAGAGGTGATAATACCAAGAGGGCTGCCCTCCCTGGTGAATAGGATTAGGTGCTGTTATTAAAAGGCTTGACAGGAAGAGTTTCTCCTTTTGCCCTTCCACCTTCTACCATGTGAGGATGCAGCAAAAAAGCTCACCAGATGCCGGCACCTAGATGATGGCCTTCCTAGTCCAGAACTATGAGAAGATAAACTTCTGTTCTGTTCTTTACAAATTACCCAGTCTCAGATATTTTGTTATAGCAGCAGCAAATTAATGGACTAAGATAGTAAATATGGTTAGATAATCCTTGAGCATTATAATGCAAAAAGTATGATATTTATTTACCTGTTAATATCATCCTGATAACAGTTTCGGTTGAAATAATCAGCCAAATGTGGAGCATTACATAGGCACTGCAATATTGAGTTCATATAACAAGTATTTCCTAAGTTACGAAGTCCAGTAAGAGCTGGTCCAGAACCTCCAAAAACAGGATTGAGGTTCCGAATCTGAGAAGCAGAAAGCCTTGAGATCTCAGCTTTAGGGTAGCATGTTGGCCTGAGGAAGAAAAAGAATACAAGATGTCTTAAAATGCTGAGCATCTGAAATTAAAGTTCTATACTATAAACGGCAGCAAACTGTAGCACCTGTATGACAGGCATCTTGTAAACAGTTAAAGTGTTAAATCATAAGGTGCTGGGTCTTCCAGGACATTTAACATTTAGGTTAACATTAGTCATATGACTAAGGTCTGAGACCTTTCCACGAAACACATACCTTTAACCTTTAACCTCTTTTTGTTGTTGAAACGGAGTTTCGCTCTTGTTGCCCAGTCTGGAGTGCAATGACGTGATCTTGGCTCACTGCAACTTCCGCCTCCAGGGTTCTAGCCATTCTCCTGCTTCAGCCTCCCTAGTAGCTAGGATTACATGTACCCACCATCATGCCTACCTAATTTTTTGTATAATTTTTAGCAGAGATGGGGTTTCACTACGTTGGTCAGGCTAGTCTCAAACTCCTGACCTCAGGCAATCCACCAACCTCCGCCTCCCAAAGTGCTGGGATTACAGGTATGAGCCACTGCACCTGGCTCATACCTTTAACCTCTTATGTGGGTCATGGATCTTACACCATAAGATGATCTAGCTGCTCATGAACCAGGAGCTCTAAGTGGAGAAGGTTCTTTTAAACTCCTTTAAATGATCCCTAGAAGTCTGGCATTATCAAATGTTTGAACTAACCCAGAAAGCCAAACAAGGAACTAAAAAAAAAAAAAAAAAAAAAACATACTGTGGAGTAGGTATCAAGGGAGGCAGAGGTTATTTGGGTACTATTACTTATATTCTAGAGAGTGTTGACTATCCACGGATGGCTAGTCAAAAAATACAGTTCTGGCTGGGCATGGTGGCTCATCTCTGTAATCCCACCACTTTGGGAGGCTGAGATGGGCAGACCACCTGAGGTCAGGAGTTTGAGACAGTCTGCCCAAAATGGTGAAACCCTGCCCCTATTAGAAATAAATACAAAAAGTAGCCAGGCATGGTGGCACGCACCTGTAGTCCCAGCTACTCAGGAGGCTGAGTCAGGACAATCGTGTGAACCCAGGAGGCAGAGGTTGCAGTGAGCTGAGATCATGCCACTGCACTTTATCCTGGGTGGCAGGGTGACACTCCGTCTCAAAAAACAAAACAAACAGAAAAAAACAGTTCCTCATTTGCACTAAGGAGGAACAAACTTTTCAAAGTGGCCACAAACCATACTGGACAGCACAGATACAGAACATTTCTGTCACCATAGGAAGATCTGCTGGACAGTGCTGGAGCACAGAATGCCTTCTAGACTTTTTAATGTGGTATATTTGATTTACATATGGAACTACTAGAACTGCTGTAGCATAAGGAAAATCTTAAGGGATAGGTCTTTTTTCTTAATTAATTCTTAACCTTCTTCCACCCCTAAAAGTAATACTGAGAACAAATTAAACTATATTTCAATCAGCTTTTCTTCTACATGTGCTCAGGTGCATTTACTCATGTGCTCTTTTTCTGTTCTATATATATATAAAAATACATGAACAGCATAATCCTTAAAGCACTGTCAAATACACTTTACACTTTACACTTAGAATGATGATTCAAGAAGAAATTAAATCTCACTAGTTTTTATAATGAACCCTAAAATCTGTAACAAGATTAAAAGAATTTTTAAAAGCTCCCTCGAGTAAGTCCTCATCTTGTAGGTAAGTTCTCAGGAGGAAAAAATTTCAACTACTTTCTTAGAACGTGTAATGAAGGAGGCTTAAAGACAGCCCAATTAAAATTCCCTAGCAAATACAAATGTGTGTATAATAAATGGGGGAAAAACTCCGTTTATTTATATTTCCACTTATTTCCCCCCTCCTCCCAAAAAAGTAAAGATTAAAACTAGTACACAGACTTGAAAATCATCTCCTCATAGCCCTATCAGTCATAAGCTAAGAGGATTCCAAAACAGATAAAGCCAGAACTATAGTTAAATGAGAACCTATTTTGGGAAACTTAATGAACCTACTGGTCACTATTTTTGTAAACAGAATAGCAAAAATACAATAAAGGAAAAAGGAACAGAATAAGGATTAGAGGCTGATATACTAAAGTGCTTGTTATTTTAATACCAGAGGAAAACTTTGCACACATTATTGGCTAAGAAAAAAAAAAAGTTTGGAACTTGAGTGCTGCAACAAGACAAGCTCAATAACCCTGTAAATTATGGTCCTCAAAGGGAGATTCAGGGGCCGTAGGAGGTCTATGAAAAACGTGAGGGTACTCTGGTATGCAGGCTGTAAAACACAACAATGATTTTATGTTTACATTAATTCTTCAAATAATCCTTTCTTGGGAGAAAAACCAACAACATTTTCTCTATTCTTTCTCTGTGGTAAATAGTAACGGCTGGTATAGACATCCACAGAAATTTCTGACTCCCTGACACTAATATGCTGCTAGAGTTAGAGAGGAAATGTTGAAATATAGCACATTATTTTAGTTCTAGGAGTTAAGATAAACGTACTTGTTTTCCCGATTAACTGTCGGAGTTACCGTTGGCTTCCTCTTCTCTTCCTCTTGAATAGCCTGGGTTATATCTGGGGAGGAGTAGGAGCGCTTCAGTTTGGAAGGTTCTCTATCCCGCTCAGCAGGAATCTGTGGCTTGGCTTTATGAGTGGGAGGTGTGGAAGGAGGTGCAGATGAAGGAGCCATTTCCGGTGGGTACATATGAACAGTGTTGGTGGGTGAATGATAATAACGAAAGGTTCCAGTGATTGGGTCAAGAAACTTAGATTAAAAAAAGAAAAAAAAAATGGGTCAAAAAACAAAAATAACCATTATATAAACAAAGAAATCACTCCAAAGTATTCTGCTAAATTTACTTTTGGATTAAAATAATTTGAATAAAATGGTGATAAACTTCAAAAGAAATTTAGGTTTTAAAGTAAAACACTCTTTTTTTTTTTTTTTTTTGAGAGGAAGTCTTGCTCTGTCGCCAGGCTGGAGTGCAATGGCGCCATCTTGGCTCACCACAACCTCCACCTCCCGGGTTAAAGCAATTCTCCTGCCTCAGCCTTCCGAGAAGCTGGGACTACAAGCGTGTGCCACCATGTCCAGCTAATTTTTGTATTTTTAATAGAGACGGGGTTTCACATGTTGGCCAAGATGGTCTCGATCTCCTGACCTCATGATCTGCCCACCTCAGCCTCCCAAAGTGCTGGGATTACAGGTGTGAGCCACCGCACCTGGCCATTTCTAAATGACAAATGCCAAAACGCTCATATATTGTAGCCAACATCTCAGATTGGGTATTGAGATATCTCACCCTGTTATAATTCAGGGAAAAACCTACGTGCTCTGTAATGGAGAAATGGAATTGACTTTGCGTTACAGAATATGTAAAATAAACATGTTAAAAACATATTTTTTAGGAACACAGTAACTATTTTATTGCTAATTTTGACTTTTACCTTGGCCCAGCCTGAAGGCAGTCCTGGTACGATCCTCCCCATTTCTTCACTTCTTGCTCTTGTCAAAGGTTCTCGAGCCTAGTTTAAAAAAAAAAAATCTAATTTTTCAATTAAATTTTGTCATATAAAAACTTAAGCTACTTGTACCAAAGAATCAAAAAAAACCTTGCCTTGGCTGCCCTTAATATTTTAAAAAACAGATTCAGAGATGAAAAACAATTATCTTTTTCCTAAAGTATAAATAAGGGTGTCAAGGAGTATGTCTAAGCCTGTAATGATAGCAGGTGGCAAGGTGGCAGTAGATGGCTTCTGTGGTAGTTCATGGGGAGGAAGACAGTGGATCCAAGCAAATAAAAAAGTCCACAATTTTGGTTTTTCTAAAATTCTGCATCTCAAGCTATTTTATTTTTAGTCATTTTTTTTCATTTTCCGCAGTAAATGATTACATAAAATATAAATGTATATTCTTCAGGACTGAGTGTGCCCTTTCTCTGTATGCCAAGAGGCATCAGTGCAGAACAGACGATATAGCATCCTAGCAAATGAATATTCATAAGGCTACAAAATTTCATTATCATGGCCTATTGTAAATCTACCTAAAGTCATCTTGCTCTCCCAACATTTCTTCTGTATTCATTCATTCGACAAAATACTGATGAAATGTTATGTAAGTAAAAACAAACCAGCATACTGAGGCATCAACCTCAATATAATTGAATACGATACTTCCATTTCCTTTAAAAAATTACTAGTAACAGAAAACAAAAACGCCTGATGAACCACCCATTTCTATTTTTATATTCTTCATGTCTTAAAATATATGCATTCTAGGCCAGCTCAGGCCTGTAATCCCGCACCTTGGGAGGCCAAGGCAGGAGGATCTCTTGAGCTCAGGAGTTTAGAGATCAGCCTGGGCAACACAGACCCTGTCTCTACAAAAAATTTTTAAAAATTATCCAGGCTTGGCCGGGTACAGTGGCTCATGCCTGTTATCTGTGCACTTTGGGAGGCTAACCTCAGCACTTTGGGTAGATGAGGCAGGCGGATCACCTGAAGTTAGGAGTTCGAGACCAGCCTGGCCAACATGGTGAAACCTCATCTCTACTTAAAGAAATACAAAAAGTAGCTGGGCATGGTAGCGTGTGCCTGTAATCCCAGCTACTCGGGAGCCTGAGGCAGGAGAATTGCTTGAACCTGGGAGGTAGAGGTTGCAGTGACCTGAGTTGATGCCACTACACTCCAGCCTTGGCAACAGAGCAAGACTAAAAAAAAAAAAAAAAAAAACCAATAAAACCCAGGCAGACCTGGTGGTATGCACCTCTGGTCCTAGCTACTCCAGAGGCTGAGGTGGGAGGATCACTTGAGTTCAAGTGGTCAAGGCTTGAGCCCAGGAGGTCAAGTGAGCTAATGATCATACCACTGTACTGCTGCCTGGGTGACAAATTCTGTTGAATACAAAAGTGTAATAAATAGAATCTGTGTGCTGGAAAAAATTCTGTCAAAATGAAGTCAAATGGCACAACTATCCACATGTAAAAAGACAGACTTAGACCCTTATCACACTATATATAATTTGAAATAGCTCATACATCTAAGGACTAAAACTAAAACCTTAAGAAGAAAATATAAGAGAAAATCTTCATTACTTGATGACTCAGGGTTAGACAAAAATGTTCCTTAGACACAATACCAAAAGCATAATCCACATGAGAAAAATAAGACAGAAGAGACTTCCACAAAAACTTTTGTGCTTCAAGAAACTCCATCAAGAAAATGAAAACATAAGCCACATATTGGGGAAAATGTTTGCAAATATCATTTAAAAAATTTTTAGAGATGGGGTTTCACTACATTGCCGAGGCTGTTCTTGAACCCTTGGCACAAATGATTCTCCTGCCTCAGTCTCCCAAGTAGCTGAGTCTGCAGGTGCGTACCACCACACCTGCGCTTGTACTTGCGCTGATGATGACCTTATAGATTTTAAAAACATTACCCTCAACCATTTAGCACAGTGCTGGAGATACAGTAGTTGCTTAGCAAATACTGTAAGTTTTAGTGGTGAGTAAATCTTGAGAAAGCTGAGCCTTCTTAATATCTGACAATTACTTTAAAATGTTATTTAATCAATACTTGTCTGTAGCATTTTACATAGAATGAGTGTACAGTGGATTATACAGCATGACATTTAAGACAGCCAGAAGATATATTCAGTACTGTTGCTTCCTGAAGGGCAGAGATGGGGCAAGATGGCAGGTGGCCAACAAGGACAACTTTTGCTTTCCTTTTAACGTTGCCAAAGACTTTGGCTGTGGCTGGTGTGAAGCCCCGCTTAAAATGTCAGGTCCAGTGGGAGTAACTGCAAACCTCCATTTTCACTTTGTATTTTTTAGTTTTTAGTCTTCACTTTGTGGTTCCAGCATCTAATCCCTACTCTTTTCCTCTAAAAGGAACAGAAGAATGTCAGAAGAGAAGGCATGTATCTCTCTCTCTCTCTCTCTCTCCATTTTCTCTTATTGTTAACTCATTTTCAGCTCTCTTGGGTTTCACTTTTGGAGCACTGCTGTTTGACCAGGGCTGAAGTTCTTAATCTTTGTCAGGCTATGTATCTTAAGAAATGTTATTTTTTGTTCTTAGAAGAACGTCAATAAAACATAACATGGTTTTATTTTTTCTCTATTTTTATTTTTCCATAGGTTATTAGGGTACAGGTGATATTTGGTTACATTCGAAGTTTGTTTTTTTCATATGGAGTCTCACTCTGTTGCCCAGGCTGGAGTGCAATGGCACGATCTTGGCTCACTGCAACCTACACCTCCTGGTTTCAAGCGGTTCTCCTGCCTCAGCCTCCCAAGTAGCTGGGACTAAAGGGACATGCCACCATACTCAGCTACTTTTTGTATTTTTAGTAGAGACAGGGTTTCACCATGTTGGCCAGGTTGGTCTCAAACTACTGACCTCAAATGGTCCTCCTGCCTTTGCCTCCCAAAATGCTGGCATTACAGGCGTTAGCCACCATGCCCAGCTATTAATAAGTTCTTTAGTGGTGATTTGTGAGATTTTAGTGCACCCATCACCTAAGCAGTATACACTGCACCACATTTCTAGTCTTTGATACCTTGCCCCTAGTCCTCAAAGTCCATTCTATCATTCTTACACAACATGGTTTTATTGGGTTCTGTGTTATATTTAATGATTGGTTCCAGGACCTCCGTCCCTGGATGCTCAAGTCCCTTGAACCTGGGAGGTGGAGGTCACAGTGACCTGAGTTCATGCCACTGCACTCAAGCCTGGGCAACAAAGCGAGACTCCAAAACAAAAACAAAAAAACCCCAGCCAGGCCTGGTGGCATACACCTGTTGTCCTAGCTATTCTGAAGGCTGAGGTGGGAGGATCGCTTGAGTCCAGGAGGTCAAGTGAGCTATGATCACACCACTGTACTCCTGCATGGGTGACAAATTCTGAGCATCCTCAGATTTTGGTATGGGAGGGAGTTCATCTTAGATCTAAACAAATAAATTCTATAAATCATTTGACTTCTGTAGTTAATGAACATTTTTTGTATAAATATTAATGGATTTATTGTTGCTGTGGCTCTTTAACTATTGCAGTCAAAAATATGAAAATTGTGAGTTCAGTCATTCTGGCCTTAATATATTTTATGCCATTTTTCCTCCTGTCTGAGACAGGGTCTCACTCTGCTGCCCAGGCTGGAGTGCAGGAGCATGATCACAGCTCACCGTATCCTCAATCTCCCGGGCTCAGGTGATGCTCCCACCTCAGCTTTTTGACTAGCTGGGACTACAGGCAGGCACCACCATGCCTGGCTAATTTTTTATATTTTTTTCTAGAGACAGGGTTTTGCCATGTTGCCCAGGCTGGTCTTCAACTCCTGGGGCTCAAGTGATCCATCTACCTCAGCCTTCCAAAGTACTGGAATTACAGGCATGAGCAACCATAACTGGCCCCCTTTTTTTCTCTTTCTGTGGAGAAATGGGGTCTTGCTATGTTGCCAAGGCTGGTCTCAGACTTCTTCAATGGCAAAATACAGAAGAATCACTTAACAAAAATTTAACATGTTAAATTCATATAGATTTAGATTGGATATGTAGTTGGTCCTCTGTATTCATCAGTTCTGCATCTGTGAATTCAACCACCCACAGACTGAAAATACTTGAAAAAAATTAATTATGGCTGTACTGAACATGTACAGGCTTTTATTATTCCCTAAACAATACAGTATAACATATATTTTCATAGTATTTACATTGTATTAGGTATGTAATCTAGAGATTATTTAAAGTATCTATGAGGATGTACATAGGTTATAGGCAAACACTATACCATTTTATGTCAGGGACTTGAGCATCCTCAGATTTTGGTATGGAAGGGAGGTCCTGGAACCAATCATCTACAGATACCAAGGGACAACTGTATATATATATCCCAGGGAAGACAGATCTATGGAGACAGAGAGTAGACTCAGTGTTGCCTGGGCTTTAGGGTAGACTAAATTGGGCATGGGGTCTTTTTGATGTGACTGCAATGTTCTAAAATTGGATTGTATTAATGGTTTCACAACTCTAAATTAATAAAAAAAAAAAATCACTGAACTGCATGCTAAAAATATGTGAATTTTAATTAAAAAAACAGGTGAATTTTATGGTATGCAAATTGTATCTCAATTAAGCTCTGAGAGAAAAACAAAGGCAAAGATGTCTTATACAAAGCCTATGTATTTTAAAAATTATGATGATACACACATAACATTTACCATCTTAACAGTTTTTAGGTGCATTGGTTAGTGACATTAAGTATATTGCTGTGCCAACAATCTCCAGAACTCTTTTCATCTTGCAAAACTGAAACTCTGTACCTTCTGAACAGTAACTCCCCATTTTCCCTTTCCCCAGCTACGACAACCACCATTCTACTTTCTGTCTACATAAATTTGCCTACTTCACAAACCTCATAAAATTGGAATCATTCAGTATTTATCCTGTAACTGGCTTATTTCAATTAGCAAATGACCTCAAGGTTCATCCATGTTGTAACGTGTCAGAATTTCCTTCCTTTTAAGGCTGAATAATATTCCATTGTATGTACATATCACATTTGTTTATGCCTTCACCTGCTGATGGACATTTGGGTTGCTTCCATTTTTCAGCTATTATGAATAATACTGCTAAGAACATGGGGTACAAATACTTCTTCTTTGCAATCCTTTTGGGTATATACCTTGAAGTAGAATTGCTAGATCATATGGTAAGGCCTAAATATTTTTTACTTTCATAAAATAGAATATGCTGTCAAACTTTAAATAGGAAGACAAACTCTTATTTCCTTTAGCATATAAATGGATTGATCATGTAAAAATAAGCAAAAAAACAGCTACCAAAGATGGCAAAGATCCCACTACACTGTAGATCTCGTGACAGAGGATGACAATGTGGTCAGATAAGCACATAGTTATAATCCATGTTTGGTTTTTATTCCAGTTTTTTCCCTCAATGAACTACTTACTTTATTTCTTTCAGTATCGTCTGTATCCTCTCTAAAAGTTCCTGTCCTTAGAATTCCACTTTCTGGTTGTCCTTTAATCTTAAATGGCTGTAAAATTATTAAAATTACATTAGTGAAAGAAAACTCTAACTCTCCTCCCAAAATAAAGCTACTAGTTAACACAACTGAATCTATGAGACTGAAAATGTAAAAGGAGAAAAAATAAGACCTCTGAAAAGTTTATTGTATTTTATTGTCACATTCCAAATACTTAAAAAACTAAACAACACTGATGAATCAGTGAAGAAAAAAAGATGAAAATCAAAGTGGATTGTGAAGCACTGGTTCACACTACATGGCCGCATATAAAATGCTGATCATTAATGTATATTCACGATGACCTCATTTGAACATTATTCTTTTATTTAAATACTATTATGATTTTGGTTACCTTGAAAGGAATTGTGCTTCAAAAAATTTATATTCAAGAGAGTGAAGAAATTAAGAATTTTATACAGACCTATAGTCAAAAATACAAAATCCATATTTATGTCTTCTTATAACCTCATAGATTCTTTTTAAAAACTTACTTTAGTTTTATATCTTATTTTAAAATAACTCTACTAAAAACTTTTTAAAATTAGTGATACTTTTAACAAAATTTATTCTAGAATAAATTACATATTTCTCCTACTTTTAAAAGGAGCATACAAGGAATGTAGTCTTTACTTAGATGTGTAGGAATATTTGGCACCTATATACTAAATGACTCTACAAATATGAATGATTTAAGTTCTAAAGACTGCATGTCTCTAGTATAGCAAGATGGAAAGGAACTAGCTTTGGAATTTCACTGCCTATGTGATCTTAGGCAAATAACCTCTAAGCTTCAATTTCACTTGTAAATTGAATACCTTATGGGATTAGCATTAGGAGTAAATAAGATAATGTACTGAAAATACTTGGCATATAGAAGCTACTCAATAAATACTACTTAAATTGTATCTTAAATAATAGCTCACATGTTTTGATCCTCCTGTGAATAAAGTTAGAGTTTTAGTACATAGGCTTCATATTCCCAATGTGGAGTGTTAAGAAGGTTTTTGGATGCCAGCTATCTTTTTTAATAGCAGAGGTTAGCAGATCTTCCTTGGATAAGAGTGGCTTGACTATGAATTGTTAATTTTAGTAACAAGCCTTTATTGTGTTTGAGAAGTACAGAAATTGACGTTCTGGGGCTGGGCATGGTGGCTTATGCCTGTAATCCCAGCACTTTGGGAGGCTGAGGTGGGTGGATCACCTGAGGTCAGGAGTTCGAGACCAGCCTGATCAACATGGTAAAACCTGTCTCTTAAAAAAAAAGAAATTGATGTTCTGTAAAAATAGTAGCCTGCCTTCCATTAGTAGTCATTTTCACACTACTAAAAATGTTTTTTCCATTTATATATATGTAAAAAAGACTATAACTGTTCTTGCTATTACAAACATATATTTGGTGTTCAAAAGGAAAGACACTGTTAATGCCATAATGAAGAAAAAAAGAAAAGCATGGCATTATTAGAGATTGAACAATAATAATATCCCCTAAAATTATGGGAATCAATGTTGGGTGTGTAGCCAAGGGCAAAATTAATTGGGTTATTTGCCAATATTATTTGAATAGACAAAGAAACAAACAAAATGACACAGATCTGACCAAAAAATCATTATATGCAAAGATAAACGTTGGGCCATTTACATGTCACTGATTTTGGATATATTCTAAGCAGATATAAATTCTATCATACAAATATTGGCATCTAGTTCCTCTATACTGAGAAGGAGATTATATTTTATTGTAGTCTTTCCATGATCATACATCAAACATAAAAATGAAGAATGTAGCTATTCATCTCAATTATTTGAAATATACTGCATTTTATAGATGCAATATACAAAAAGCAATTTCATTCCCAACCAATCATTTCATAAATGTATGGCACTGGCCTCAAAGGAGCATAGGTGAGCAAATGTGGATAGATCAGTACATTCTATCCCCACTGAAAAGACTATTTGAAATGCCTGCCCTTTTACGGAAGAATGCCACTGGTGTTATCATATTTTCACATACATTTTCTTTCACTTCATGGCAATTTGTACTGTTGCTGCTTACCTTGCCTGAACCTGAATCCCCTGTTGCAGATGTATGGGGCACATCTCCTGTTGACTTTTTCTGTACTTCCGGGGTGGGACACCTTTTCCCCCTATCTTCTACAGATTTCTTGGCATCAGAATTTTCATGTTCACTTTTACTTTGTCTTTTTACTCCTGTTATTTCTTTGCCCCTCTTTACTGAGGTTTCTTTATCTTCTTTCTTGGCCTGCTCACTTTCTTTCTTCTCCATTTCTTCTTTTACTTTTTGTTGCTTCTCTGTAATTTCATTTTCTTCAGCTTCTTGTTTCTTTTTGGCTTTCTGTTCTTGTTCTTCCCTCTTCAGTTTCTCTTTCTGTTCCTCTTGCTGCCTTTCCCTAAGTTCTTTTTCTTGTTTGTTTTTCTCCATTAGAAAAGCAGTTTCTGCATGAATACGAGCCTTTTCTTCATCTGTTAACAAGAGAGTTGGAGAAGAAACTACTGGCTTGGTGGAACGATCTGGAATAACTTTTCCATTCTGAGGAGATGGTTGCTCATGATTTGTACTTTCAGATTTTATTCTATGCTCTTCAGGCAATTTGACTGCCGGTTTTTTAGTACGATCAATCTAGAGCAACAAAACCAGAGCAAAACATTTTTGTCAAAAATCAGGACAAAAACCTCAGTTCTTGAGATAAAGCTGTGATAAAAGAAGTGTCACTTTGTGGAGACAACATCTGTCAGGACATCTATTTGTTAAGTACTCACTGTCAAGATTTCTCATAAAACAGAACTTGAATGGGAGATATTAAACATCACTGGCACTTATGTCCTCCTGACTCAACACTTTTAATTTTTCTTGAGTGTTTTGTATACAAAAGAGTTCCAAATGTCTTCATTCTAAAACATAAAACCTAGACCAGGGCCTACCTAAACGTAAGTTCCACTTCCAGATATCCAAATACCTACCCAATATCTCCATTTGAGTGTCAATACATATACCTCAAACTTCATATAGCCAAAATGGATTCACGATTCCCCTACCAACCCCACAAACGTGGTCCTAATCTCATGGATGTAACTACTCTCCCAACAGTTGCACAAATCAAAAACCTGAGTCCCATGATATGTTCTTCCCATATCCTTCTGCATGCTGATAATTTTCCTCCTATATCTGTCCCTCCATCTCTTCTGCCACAAGCCAAGACCATGCCAACCTCCTCTCTCACCAGGACTATAGCATAGCTTTCAACTAGTTGCCTATCTCTTCTCTTGGCCCCACCCCCCAATCTGCTTTTCCACATTACAGCCAGCATATTCATTTTAAAACAAATTTGACCATTTTCTCCCCTGCTTAAAACCTTATTTTAAATTGCTACCCACTGTGCTCTCATTACATCTAAAATCTTTAGTACAGCCTGTAAGGCCATGTGTGGTTTTACATCTGCCTCTCTCTCCAGTCATATGGCTATGTATAACAGCCATACTTGCCTTTTAAAAGAAAAATCTGACCGTGACTCACACCTGTAATCCTAGCACTGTGGGAGGCTGAGGTCGGTGGATCACCTGAGGTTGGGAGTTCAAGACCAGCCTGACCAACATGGTGAAACCCCGTCTCTACTAAAAATACATAGCTGGATGTGGTGGTGCATGCCTGTAATCCCAGCTATTCAGGAGGCTGAGGCAGGAGAATCCCCTGAACCTGGGAGGCGGAGGTTGCAGTAAGCCAATATTGCGCCAATATCTTGTTACTTCAGCCTGGGCAACAAGAGCGAAACTCTGACTCAAAACAAAAACAAAAAAACTTAAAAAAAAATTCTTCAAAGATGCCATACTCCTTCCCAACTTAGGTCTGTCTATCAGCTCTTCATCTAGATAATGCCCACGTTAGATCTTGGCTTACACATCTCTCCCTCTGAAAAGACTTCCCTGATTCCTAGAACCTAACCAAGTCCCCTGATATCTGCTTTTATAATACCTTATTCTTCTCCCTCTGTTGGAAATCTGATCAAATAACTGTAATTACTTGTTTAAAATCTTTCGTCTCTCCTAGAATATAAGCTCTAAAAGGATAGAAACTGTGCCTGACACAGTTAATAACTATCTTACTGAGGGAACAAATGCGATCTTCCCTAACAACTTTTACAGGAGGTAAAATACTGTTTTTCTTCAAGTTGAGTAATAAACTACCTAAGTTTCTGATTTAATGAGTTAAATGTTTACTACCTCAAATTAACAACATATTAACATTACATAATTTTAAGATGTGACCCTAACATCATTTCTTGCAAATATTCTGTATTGGAACGAAAATAAAAACTTACAACAACATCTGCCAATAACAATCTACATAGTGTTCTTTCGAAACTAATTTACGTTTTTCTAGTAGAAAACAAGTTGCTGGGCGCAGTGACTCAAGCCTGTAATCCCAGCACTTTGGGAAGCCAAGGCAGGTGGATCACTTGAGGCTAGGAGTTCAAGACCAGCCTGGGCAACATGGCAAAACCTCGTCTCTACAAAAAATACAAAAATTTGCCAGACGTGGTGGCATGTGCTTATAATCCCAGCTACTCAGGAGGCTGAGGTGGGAGGATTGCTTGAACCCAAGAAGTTGAGGCTGCAGTGAGCTGTGATCGTGCCACTGCACTCCAGCCTGGATGAGAGAGCGATACCCTGTCTTCAAAAAAGAAAACAAAGAAGTTAGTAGAAAAAAATAATTTATTGGCCAGGTGTGGTGGCTCACGCCTGTAACCCCAACACTTTGGAAGGCTGACACAGGCAAATCACCTAAGGTCAGGAGTTCAAGACCAGCCTGGCCAACATGGTGAAACCCTGTCTCTACTAAAAATACAAAAATTAGCCAGGCGTGGTGGTGGACGCCTGTAATCCCAGCTACTAGGGAGGCTGAAGCTGGAGAATTGCTTGAATCCAAGAGACGGAGGCTGCAGTGAGCGGAGATCGTACCATGGCACTCCATCCGGGTGACAAGAGCGATACTCCGTATCAAAAAAAAAAAAAAAATTATTTGTTTACTTCTCTTTCTGCCTTTAAAAAAAAAACTGTCTTTTTTTCTACATGTATTTGAGAATAAAGTAAGAAGAACCACTATGGGGATGAAGTTAACAAAACAAAACAAAAATAAATACAGAAACAAAAATAAATACTGTTTCCGTTTACATTTTGGTGGCTTGATCTATTTTTCCCTAATCTTAAAAGCACAGTTATGAACATGTTACTCACAAGTTTAAAATTATTTAATGATTCCTTAGGCCTAGAAGATGAAATTCAAATTTGATCCAAGTCTCTCTTGATGACTCTTGTCCATCCTTCTAATCTTATCTACTATCATAACTTCTTCTCTCCAACAGAGACTAGCACCTACATATGTTAAAACTGTTCACTAGGCCGGGGCCAGTGGCTCACGCCTGTAATCCCAGCACTTTGGGAGGCTGAGGCAGGCTGATCACCTGAGGTCAGGAGTTCAAGACCAGCCTGGCCAACATGAAGAAACTTTGTCTCTACTAAAAATACAAAATTAGCCAGGTGTGGTGGTGCATGCCTATAATCCCAGCTACTCAGGAGCTGAGGCAGGAGAAACGCTTGAATCCAGGAGGCAGAGGTGGTGAGCCGAGATCACCCCATTGCACTCCAGCCTGGGCAATAAGAGTGAAAGTCCGTCTCAAAAAAAAAACACAACTGTTCACTGGTCCTAGAGAATGCTCTGTGCCTTTGGTCATACAATATTCAACTTGCTTCTTCTATCCTCAAATCCTACTCTTAAAGCCCAGATAAAATACTATCTCCTCCATAGAGATGTCCTTGATCTTCTCAACTAAAATATTCTCCTTGATCTGTGCTCCAGTGGCTTGTAGAGCAATTATGATATTCTGCCTTATGCTGTGGCTGATTTTATACAGATCTCTCCTACTAAAACATCAGAAGTATCCAAACTTTCATGCTGTCTTTTTTTTTTGAGATGGAGTCTCATTCTGTCACCTAGGCTGGAGTGCAATAGCTCAATCTCGCCTCAATGCAAACTTGCTTCCCAGGTTCAAGCGATTCTCCTGCCTCAGTCTCCTGAGTAGCTAGGACTGCAGCAGGTATGCACCACCACGCCTGGCTAAATTTTGTATTTTTAATAGAGACAGGGTTTCACCATGTTGGCCAGGCTGGTCTCAAACTCCTGATCTCTGGTGATCCGCCCGCCTCTGCCTCCCAAAGTGTTGGGATTACAGGCATGAGCCACCATACCCAGCCCTCATGCTGTCCTTTATATAGAAGATCCTCAAAATATGTCTGAGAAACTGTATATATCTCAAAAAGTTATGCTGGGACACAGAAGGATTAGGGTTTAAATAGATTAAGTTGAAAGGAAACGCAATAACTTCTTTTTAGAATTTCTTAAATTCACCCTTTAAGTTGTTTAATAGTCTGCAATTTATTCTGCAATACCAAAAGATCTTAAAAATGAAGACATGAACCACTTCAGTTTATAACAAAAAGTTACCAGATTTTCTATTCACAACCGTCTCCACAAATCAAATGTCATCCAGTTTAAATGTGAAATACTGTTTTAAATTTATCTGGGGAAAAATTAAAAATGAATGCTAAAAAATGTTACTAGGAAATGCACAGATGGGGAGCATTAGTTAACCTTTCTTTAAATAAAACCAAATAAAGGAAATAAAAACTAAAATTTTTTTATTGTAACATCTTGGTTATTTAAAAACCTTTAAATGATTATCATTAAACATACTTATTATTTGTGTGTCAAATTCTAAGGAAATGGAACTAAAGTATTATTTTAAAACCAAAATACTGACATCACATACCTACCATATGTAAACCAAGCTATTTAAGAAAATACTATGGGTCAAATTATAAACCAAAAATATCCCAAAAGGGCTATACTAATTCACTGTGGTATGCAATGTTTATTGGCACTGTTTGTAGCAAATGGATCGCCAGCTGGCTTTGAAATCCTTTGAATTATCTACTCTAACATAGGTGTGGCAATAACACTGAATTATGATGAAAAATTTTTAAACAAAAAATGTCAAAACATACATTCTTCTCATTGATACTTTTTTCAAAGATGTTAAAGATTATATATTAAAATTCATTTCTATACTATGTATTTATTTATTTATTTGGAGACAGAGTCTTGCTGTCACCCAGGCTGGAGTGCAGTGGTGCGATCTTGACTCACTTCAACCTCCACCTCCTGGGTTCAAACAATTCTCATGCCTCAGCCTCCCAAACAGCTGGGATTACAGTCATCTGCCATCAAGCCCAGCTATTTTTTGTATTTTTAGTAGAGATGGGGTTTCACCATGTTGGCCAGGCTGGTCTTGAACTCCTGAACTCAGGTGACCCACCTGTCTCAGCCCCCCAAAGTGCTGGGATTATAGGCGTGAACCACCATGCCCAGCTACACTATATATTTAATATTAAAGCAAAAGAGAGAATAAAGTTAAAATCAAGAACATACCTGTGGAACGTTCTTTATACTAGGCACTGGCTGAATTATGGGTGAAACATCAGATTTAGAAGTAGCAACTGGTTCAACTGGAGTTGATATATTCAGTGGTCCCATTCTCTCATTTTGATCACTTATCAATTCAATATTTTCATCTACTTCTATAGGTGGAGGTGACATCTGGGCAGTGGGTTTAGAAGGAACTGATTCTTCCAATGAGGGATAAGTAAAATCCACTAAAATCCCAAAAATAAAAATGTTTAAGAATAGCAAACCCATAAACAGTACTTACATTTCTCATGCACGTTAATATAATAATTAAATGTAAAATAAGTGAAATGACAATTACAACAGTCAAAGAAAATGTGAACTTCCAGGCTTATATTTTTATGCCTGAAAACAAACTGCTCTCTAATAGGACAATTGCATGCACAACCAAGAATGTTTCCATGAAAACATAATTTTAAAGTATATTTTACCAAATCAATTTTAAACAAAAACTTTCACATACATACATGAGATAGACACCTCTTCATTCTGGCGTCGTGGGGGTGGAGTGACCTTAGCATTTGTTGTATACTGGGGATAGCAAAGGAGCCAGTTTTCATAGCCTCCCTCTAAAACCAAAGGCTCATTGCGCAGGACAGTTTTACTTTCCCACTATAAATAAGGAAATCGTATTTTTAATATGTCAGCAATCTTTAAACAGCTAAAACCATAACAAATCTAAATTTTAAAGTTGTTCCCTTAAATACAAGAATTTATCTTCTAAATAATGACAAAATGAGAACCGATTCAAAATTTAACATTAAATGAAATTGTTATATTGGTGGGGTTTTTAAAACCACACAAATAATCAACGACCTTAGAAGAAAAATTAGAAAATTAATTACTTAATATAAAACAAAAATGACCCATAACCTCACCACCCCAATACCACTTTATATTCTGGAATTTACTTTTATAGACAGTTTTCATTAAAATGTTTATAATGTTGCTTTTCTTTTATATGAACATCTTTAATCAATACAGAGCTATATCATCATTTGTAATGACTAGATAATATTTGACTACTGACTGACTGATTGATGGACTGAGACAAGGTCTTGCTTTATCACCCAAGTTGGAATGCAGTGGCACAATCACGGCTCACTGCAGCCTTGACCTCCTGGGCTCGGTTGATCCTCCCACCTCAGCCTCCCTAGTAGCTACCATGACAAGCATACACCACCATACCCAGCTAATTTTTGAATTTTTTGTGAGGTGGGGTTTTACCACGTTGCCCAGGCTGGTCTCAAACTCCTGGGTTTAAGTGGTCCACCTGGCTCAGTCTCCCAAAGGGCTGGGATTTACAGGTGTGAGCCACTGGGCATGGCCTGTTCTACTTTACATACACACCAATACTGAGTCAATCATTTGAACATTTGGTTTTTTTCCCCCTTTAATTATAAGCAATGCTGAAATAAACACCAAAGATCCTTATACATGCACATACCTCATCACCTCCTGAAGGAAAATTCCCAGAAAGGAAGTTGCTTAAGGTTTTCAATACATTGCTGATCTTAGAAATGATCACTTAAAAATATGGCTGGGTGCGGTGGCTTACACCTGTAATCCCCGCACTTTGGGAGGCCAAGGTGGGCATATCACGAGGTCAAGAGATTGAGACCATCCTGATCAACATGGTGAAACTCAGACTCTACTAAGAATATAGAAATTAGCTGGGCATGGTGGCATGCGCCTGTAATCCCAGCTACTCAGGAGGCTGGGCAGGAGAATCGCTTGAACCCAGGAAGTGGAGGTTGCAGAGAGGCAAGATAGCACCACTGCACTCCAACCTAGTGACAAAGTGAGACTGTCTCAAAAAAAAATACATATGTATATAAATATACATATATATATAATTTTTAAAGATAATTACCTAGGAGTAGAATTGCTGATTTAAAATGATGCCGAGTTGCCCTTCAGAAAGGCTATACCAGTTTACACACTTAACCAATAGATATGAGAATGCCCATTATACATCTTTATAATTTTTACCAAACTGATGGACATAAAATGGTATGTTTTAATTAGCGTTTCTTTATTAGTGAAGTTGAACATTTTTTCATTTATTTACTATACATTTATATTGTTCTGTGACTTAACTATTTAATAATTACATCATTTGCCCCTTTTTCTATAGTTATTTGCAATTTTCTTTTTTTTCTAATTTTTTTTTGAGACGAAGTCTTGCTCCAGCCTGGGTGACAGAGCGAGACCCCATCTTAAAAATAAATTAATAAATAAATAAAATAAAATAAAATATTTAATCCCAACACTTTGGGTGGCCAAGGTGGGAGGAATGCTTGAGGCCAGGAGTTTGAGACTACCCTGGGCAACAGAGCAATACCTTGTCTCTACTAAAAAATTTTAAAACATTAGCCAGGCATGGTGAGCACCTTTAGTCCCAGCTACTCAGGAGGGTGAGGCAGTAGGATCACTTGAGCCAGGAGTTGGAGGCTGCAGTGAGCTATGACTGTGCCATGGCACTCAAGCCTAAGTGACTGAGAAAGACCCTGTCTCTAAAAAAAAAAAAAAAAAAATTAAAAATTAAAAATAAATAAATTAAAAAAATATACAGTTAGGTCTATGATGATTGTGTTTGTACTAAGCATGTACAGACCTTTTTTTTCCTTGTCACTATTCTTCAAACAATATGGTGCAACAACTATTTACAAAGCACATACTTTGTATTAGTTATTATACTTTAAATCATCTGTAGATTCCATATATGGGAGGATATGTGTAGTTTATATGCAAATACTATATACCATTGTATATAAGAAACTTGAATATCCATAGATTTTGGTATTTGTGGTGGGTGGGGGGGGTCCTAGCACCAAACCCCCACAGATACTGAGGGACACTGTATTATTTTTCAAACCTTTGTTAACTTGATGAGTGAAAATGGCATCCATTGTTTTAATATGCATTTATCTGATACTAGTAAAGTTGATCATTTTTATGGTTATGTCCACTTGCATTTCACTTTCTGTTCACGGCTATCTGTGTCTACAACTTATTTTACTATTTTATCTTAAGTATTTTTCTTATTTCTAAAAGCTCTTTGCATTTTAGGTATTTTAAACCACTGCCATATGTGTTGTAAATATTTTTGCCTATCTTCTGCCTTGTAATCGTGTGTG